>JAQIVZ010001564.1:0-30732 GCA_034700945.1 Arrhopalites spinosus
GGAAATTTTGTATTGATGATTGACACAAGTGCTGCAAAAACATTTGTATAGGTAGGAGATGCCGATTGAGCTTGCATAATAGCCCGACTAAGTAAACCCCGTCCTCGTATCAAATTTTCTTTGAATAATTCTCGTACAATAACCTGTAATTTTATACAAAAAATAGAGCCCTCATCAACTTGCATTATACAAAAAAAAGTAAAGTCTCAATGCAATACTAAATTGAAAGCAAGTATTTGAATTAATTATTTACCGAAATGTTTGATATGTTAACTTTGTTGATCAAACCATTGATGGACTTTTTAAGAGCCTCCCAAGCAAGTCTTTGATAGGAAGCACTTGATTTATCTTGAATTGCATTTTGCATCATTCGTAATTTGGCTGGAGGAACATAAGCTTCCATTGTTGGAACTGCTGGAGGTTGCTTTTCAATTTTGGGTGGAGGTTTATCATTTTCTTTACAATCACTCTCATCCTCATCGCCGCTGTTAGCCCTGCCTCTACGTTCTGTACTGCTCTCTTCTCGTTTAGACCTTTTTTCCCCTCGTCTATCCCTTCTGGAGGAGTCTTTGTTTCTTTTTCGACTTCTCCGATCGGGAGACTCATCTGGAGAACTGCTTATGGGTCGGCGAATTTTGTGATGACTGGATTTTCGAGTATCTTCAACTTCACATCTCTCTGGCCGGTGTTGTTTATTTGGGTCTGGACTCCTTTGATGAACAACGGACTTTAACCTTTTCTCGGATTTACTTAGTTCCTCCATGTGAAATAAGAACAGAAACTGACAGAAAGAGACTAGATGTTACTTACAATACAATAAACAATTTGTAAAGCTGCAAATTGTTGCGAACGATTTTCATTTAAATCAGCTACATCCGCGCCAACCCTTCTCCCCTTGCTTTTTCCTTGACAAAGACACACTTTCTCCTCCAATGAGAAAATTTCTCAAAGGAGAAAAATATTTTTACAAGAAAAACTTTAAGTGTCAAAGGGAATTGGATGAAAAGGTTGCTGTACTTTTAAATCAAGTTTAAGCAAATAGCTAAACCATAGATGCATTAATGAGATGAAAAAAATTGTCTTTTAACTCACAATAATAATGTTGTTTAAGGAATGATGCTGACATTGAGCACCTCTACTTTTATTTTTTATATTCCAGCTATTTGATGAAAATCAACTTTTCTTTTTTTGTGAAAACAAAACTCACAGTAATTTCGTATACATGAGAGAATCTAAACTAAACTAAACAATATTAATATACGTCGTTTGGAAGTGAAGAAACAATAAGTAGTAGTAGTCTGCTTCTTATAATTTCGATTTCAGTCCGTCCGTACTTTATATTTTCTCGATAGACATCAGCAGAGGTGTTTTAATAATAAGAATTCAGATGCTTCCGTAAGACTTTTCATCTATAAATATGAGAATAAACAAAACAATTTGTTAAGATTTATAAAATTCATGAAGTTTCAGATGAAAAAAAAAATTATTGGTGTACTCTCATTGTTCATGCATTTATAGAAGAAAGAAGTGAGAGAAAGCATAACATGAAATTCACAATAAATCAAAACTTACAAGTATATTTTACTCTTTCAGTTAACGACTACGTAAAGAATATCTGCAGAAGACACAAGTTATCAAAAGCAAGAATACAAAATAAAAATAAACAAACTAATATTGAAAGTATACAAATGTTGAAATCAAATTTGTGAAAAAACATCAAAAAATAATCAACGAATTGCAAAGAATGACCTGATAGGAGGTCAGCATTTTGACCAGCACATGTGTATTATACCCTAGGAAGATAACAAAGAGAAGAAACTGGCTGTTCCTTAACTTAAAATTCTAGTTTATTTCAAAAGTTATAACATGCAGGAAGTACAGAAATGTAATCAATCATTTACTAAAACTTATGTAGTCAATCATAAGCAATATGAATGTGTGCATGTGTACATTGCAAGACCAGAATAATAATATGACAATAGACGGAAGAGACAATTCTTACATAAATATTATTATACACGAAAAACAGTAACTTTAGCATTCCTAATAGAAAAAGTATATAAAAAAGGATAAAAAGATATAAAATTAGTTTCTACTAAATCACCAGACGAGTCGATGACCTCCAACATTAAAAAAGTTTAACATGCAGTTTTCCTTTGAAACATTTAGACAAAATATAAAGAACAAAATTGAGACATAAACGCCCACGAAATAGCAACCTTGTGATGTGGATTTAGTATCGTGCGATATAACGACCACCTTGTGACGACAGACCGTTTTCACCACAGGCGTTTTGAAATAGAGGATCTTTCCGTTCCTCTTCTTGTTCAATAAACCTATAAAGTTAAAGATGGTTAATTATACATTAATGTCATATATATATGAATAAATAATGAAAATCTTACTTTCGTCCACGAATCTTTTGAATTATTAGTAGTAAAGTTGGAAAAATAGGTGTCATCATTGCAACTGCAACCGGTAAGGCTAGTGAGAAAAAACAGTATAAATATTTTAAATGAATTACCCTCATTACTGCACAAATAGATAGATACGGAGACATATGTAAGTAATTTGAGTAGTTTGTTTTTACCTGTTGTGAGATCAGCTTCTGGTTGTGGCATGGAAAAGCGTAGAGCAAAAATAGCAAGTCCAGTATTTTGTACCCCTGTCTCAATTCCAATAGCGACTACATCTCTCCAATCTTGTTTAAGAAGACTAAATAAAAGAATATTGATATTTAAAGGTTAGAATACAAAAATATATGATTTGAGAAATCGTAAATTTAAAAAACACGTACTAAGCAGTTCCTCCGCCCAGAATGTAACCCAGCCAGGGAAGAAGTAATCCAGCAATGCATATCTAAGAGATAAACGAATAAATGTATTAAATAATTTTACTTAAAATAAAAATTTGTAAGTAAATAAACGTAGGTGTACAATGTGTAAATATTAAATATTATATATTTAAAAGACAGATTTCATCTTTACTACTTACTTGCCAAGTAAGGATTTCAAAGAGATACAAGTTTGTGTAAATTGCGAACACAACAATGAAAATAATGAGAAAAATGGCAAAGGGCTTCAAAATTTTGACCAGTAGTTTTGCAAACTTTGGTAAGCATCGCTGTATCATTACTCCAATAATCAACGGCACAACTAATGATACAGCAAATGTTGCTATCTTGGAATATGGTATTGTCAAATTGGCTTCATTGAAGATTGTTGAACCCAACGTCAGTATCCATAATGGCATCATAGCTGTAAAACAAACATTAAAAAAAGTTAATTTATAATAATCACGTCGTAGAGAGTGCCACATGCTATAAGCTATAATCGTTATCTTAGTGCAGTGCAAAAGGCATTTATATGTGCGTCGTACCAAATGCTGAGAATGTAGAAATGGTTGTCATCTACACATCAAAAATTAAAAACAATTAATATTTTACTTAGACTAACAATTTTTTAAATTACAATCAATAAAGAACTCTACATTTGTAGTCATGATATCACTCTAATAACTAGCATGTATATTTCATGAATACTCACTGTGATTGAGAGATCAAGATTACCACCCAAAGTCAAAGTCCAAATATTCGAGGCACCCCCTCCACTGTAAAGCGATAAAAGTAATTATATTTATTATTAAATTGTACGGTCAACTGTATATCTCAATCCATGTACATTACTATAATATCAGTGAGCAAATACAACATGATTCTTACGGTGAACATCCGGTGATGAATAAACCCAATTGTAAGGCAGGACGAGGAATCAGCAATTTTGCAAGACCGTATGCTAGCTAAGTAACGAAAGAAAGTCAATACAATTACCATTTTTACTTAAATTGTAAAGCTATGCTCTTAAAAACATGCATAAATTTTATACTACAAAAAATACGTACCAGTGGCATGATGACAAATTGTGACATAAAACCAACCAAGGGACCAATAGGTCTTTTCAAGGTTGTACGCACAGTTGGAACATCCAATGCAGCTCCCATATTAATGTATATGATTCCAACGAGAGCAGCCACAGAGAATGTGAATGCCTACAAAGAGAGAAAAATAAAACTCAAGATAAAATGCATGAAATTGACAAAAATCATGTCTATTTGAATTGTTGCATGAATATGACTTGTGAGATTTTACCTTGTCTATGGGCCTACTTTGACGTACTACAGAAATGTCCAGACAATTTGATATAATGGTTTTGTTCTCTTGTATTGAAGAATAAGTTACATGAGGACAAACTTTTGTGTAGCCCAAAAATTTTCCGGTTACATTGAATGACGTACTTTTTTCATCAGTCAATTCAATTTTATCATATTTTACTTCTGCTATATTGGGATCTTCCACTATATATTCCACCCATACTCTCTCCCCTTCTCCTACATTCCATTGGCTTAAATTTACCTGTAATAAAAATACACAAACAATTATTAATTTATTCAAAAGTTACAATCTACATGACATATAAAACGAAAAAGTATTTTTTGTCTCAACTAACTTCAATATTTTTCCAATCATCGACTAAAATTGGCTTTGGAGAAGCAGGTTCATAAGCGACATCCCAATTGGAATTCTTGGATGCAACTGTAGCTGCTGCTCCAACAATACGAAATGAGACTAGCCACAACGGGCCAAGAACTGCCAAGTACATGAAGACATAATGAACAGGCCATAAAGGACACATTTTACTCTGCTTTGACTGGAATATCTGCAACAACAATAAAAAAAATGACAACAATAAAAATTAGTTTTCTTATTAAAGTAATAATGTGCTATTTAACAGGAAAAAAATGAAAATTTGGTTCAAACTATTGACCAAAAATGCCATATTATTGTTTATGTACTTTCCATACATGGCAGAATAAGAAGAGCATCAAAACAAGTTGGCCGCCTGTCAATTTCACGACAAATCAACTGTTATCTACTCTATTTACACCACACCACCATAATGTATGTACTTACTAAAATGACTTGTTTTCTCTATTTTTCTACACGACTGCCTTTTGGCAGTATCTAATTTTCTATGTCATCGTTAGTAATTTCCAATGAATAAAACTTTATATAGATTCAATACAAAGTTGTGCAAAGGAAAGGAGAGTACCATGGTATGAATAAATACAAGGAGAGACTCAAATAAAATACCTCCAACAGCGTCACAATAATTACAATGCACCATACGTCAATAAATGAGTGAAATCTAATGATAATAGTAGGTGTACAAAAATGTCAAAATATGGGGAAAGAAATCAAAAGACGACCGTCGGTTTATTTTATCAACCTATGATAATCGTCTATCATTCTCACCCACACTTGTCCATAATTATTACACATGTCCTAGACCTTGATAAATTGTAAATAAAACGAGTTGGTGGTTTCACAAACCCAGATTATACAGGACCGAATCAAAACTCTCTCTCATTACAATATATTTTACTCTTTCCAGTTGTACACATAACAAGATAACTTTTTTTATACAATTAGCCATATGAATTTTTACCCACTGAACCAATGAATGATTTTGAACATTATCCAAACTTTAGAATGAATACACAATGTAGTACCTACAACTAAGGAAAAATAGGAACTAATGAAAAACAAGGAAAAATAAGGTACATATATACAACAAAAATTAATGTTTATATAATACTTTTGTTGAAAAAAAAATCAAAATTTCCAAAAAAAAAGAAAAGGAAAGTGATGTTAAAATGTTGAATATTATATTTAATGTTATAAAACAACGAGTACCTGCTTCTCCATTTGTATGCACAAACACACAGAAACTGACTGACTGTTTTTGAAATATCAAGGAATCAATCTTTCCTTTAGCCATTTCACAACAATCATCATACTCCTCATAGTAGTCCTACACGAAAAGGCTATTGAAAACTAAAACTGTAATATAATAAGCGTTTACACGAGAGTTTTAATACTTTCACAACTTATATATAGCCATCAAGTCACAGCCAATAATAGCAGACAGCAAAAGCACAAAGTAATTTTAGATACATACATACATTTCACGTGGCTACAAAAAAACCATACATACCTACTACTACCATTCTAATACTTTCGTTATGATATTGGGAAAAAGTAACACAAGGAAAAGGCAAGACATTATTTCTCAAATATATCATATACAACTGTCTCCTGTCCGAATTCAAATGTCGCAACAAAGATGTACAAAAAAAAAAGACAACAAAACAATTTCAGTACTGCTCTTAATCGTGGTTACAAATCTAGTACAGTAAATAATTCATTGTACAGACTTGACTAGCCTCATTCTTTTTTATCTCCTTTCGCTTCCAATGATCACTCCTTGCCCAAGAATATTATGTAGATCGTGAGGAGTGCTCCAAGCAAAATATCATATCTCCACATGATCAAATTAAATTATATGCTTATCTTGTTTATTTTATTCACACTTGTGACAATGCGGTACAATCACTTTAATGAAACCTTCATCGACAATAAATGTAATCGAATAAAAAGAAGCATGAATCAGCAGCTTACTATTATATACATAGATAAGTACATCAGTAAGGAAATGAAATGCACTTGAATCTTCATTAGAGACTCTCAAAGACTGGCTATTCTGAATGGTTTTCAAGGACATGGACATATTTTTTTTGACATAGTCTGTGACATCTTCTTAATCATCCAAAAGTCTAATGACGAACCTTTCTTGTGCAATATACACTTACTATAAAAATACGATAATCATTATACAATAACAACACAGACTCAAAGAAATGATTGATACGGTAAAGACGGAGATGAATCAACATAATCTTGTTATGTGTATTATTTTTGTCAAAAAAAATTAATTACGACAGACAAGGTAAAGTGTACTGTACACAAAGCCAGAGTCCCTCAGTGTTTACAAAGAGCTAATAAAAGATCTCCATTGTGAAAATATTCATCATCATTTGCTACATCAAAACTTTGTGCTCTTGTACCTTTTTTCCATTATCAAGTTTCATTAAATAAATAATTTAACAGCAAAAAATTATTATGACTAATTTTTTAAAGGTGTGCACCTACAATGTAACAATGATACAAAAAAGGGGAATAGATAAAATAGAAAAAAATTTGTCTGTGCTGGTCTGTGCAAATCTGAAATAATCGAAGGATATATATTTATCTTATTTATTATTTTATTTGTACATGGGGGTGTATAGATTGTAGATTTTACAAACATACGGATATAGAGATTTGCATGCCAATCACATTTCAATGAAAGACGTACCTGTGCTAGGCTAAATAATAATGGAATAATGTAGCAAATATAATTTTCGCACAACGAGGAAAGTGAACTTGTAATAGTTGGTGACACAACACACAAAATGTTATAATCATTATTATTTACTGAGAATTTCTGATAACATAAAATAATTCCCACAATTAAATTGTATTTATCACAGAAACTTTCTGGTGGTTTGAAGCGGATGGAAAACTTTCAGAATTCTCTCAAAATTTATTATACTACATCACCACTATAAAGTTGGTGCTAATAACAGGGGGCATTAATAGTAATTTGTACTAGAAATGAGTATAATTATTTGGGAATAGTTACGTGACTACAATGTCATCTAAAATATATAGGTAAATGTGTAATCCACTCATATTAAAACTGATCATTATTTACTATCATTGTACTACTATTGACCCTTGTAATGTATTTCTATTCATAAACAAAAGATTGAAATAATCCTGTCTGTTTTTGAGCAAATATTATAGCTATAAAAAATGCACTGAGCTACCCCACACAAGTACCTAAGTCATAAGTAACATTGTTGATCTATTCATGAAAATATGAAACCATGTAATGGAAAAATAATCATTTAAATGTTCATTTCCTCGAAATAAAACGCAGAAACAATAGTAAATAACTGTTTCAAGGTGAACTTTTCATTTAATTGGGGGGAGTACTTTTTTTTGCACAATTATCTTTTATATTGTTAGCGGACAGAGGACCATGCTTTGAATTGCTATGCTTATAATAATAAAAGTAAATAAAGATAAGTCAATTACATTATGTAATATGATTTTAGGCATCTCCAACAGAACCACACGTACTAAATTATGTACGGCTTATAATATAACCAAAGAGCAATAAAAACTAATATTAAATTCAACAACTATTTTTAAGAAAGAAATTATTCAATAGAAGAAGTCTGGAAAATATGTCTCAAAAACAAAAGGTTCTAGGAAATTTCAATATTTATGAGGATTATTTATACACTTACAGATTGAATGGAATCCAGCTTTTTAACGTATGGAAAATTTGAAAAGGTCAATAGAAGGAGAATTAATGCACAAAAAATGACTAAACTGAGATTAGTGCGTGTGTTGTGATGTTGACACTTTACACGACTTTGCACCTTGATGATTCTTCTACGTCTGTGTTGTTGATCGTAGTAAAGAACCAGATTTAGAAAGCTGACTTCAGGTAGGTACTACAAGAGTTACTCATGATATTTGTATGATGGGGGGAGGGGAGTTATAATATTGTAAGAGTATCCAGGTAACCATACTAAAATTCAAGTGTAAAGTGTAGCTAATACCTTGTTAGTATACTTAGCGTGCAATGAATAAAGAAAGTTTCTACCTACTTTGAAGACCAAGTTGATGATGATTCAAGAAGAGCTTACAGGCTTCCCCTGTATCTTACTTAAAACTGACTATTAAGAGTTTGTCTGCACACAAACCGTACACTTGACAGTTTGTCTGAAAGCAGTCAACAATGGAAAGGAGGTTGGGTTTTTTTTAATGGAAATTGCCAGTGGCGTTATATGCGATAGTAAAATTGTACACATGTAGTTTAGGCGTTAAAGCTCTTGCGAAAAAATCACCTTTGGACTTTTTAAAGATTGTATAGTTTAACTACAACTACACCTTTTTAGGAACAAGAAATGGTATATAACATGAGCAGAGCACAAGTCAGACACAGTCAATAAAGTAGTAAAAAAGAATCATATTCCATTATCGTATGCACTTGGAAAGTGGAGCATAGCCTCGAAAACAGAGAGGAAAAAAATGAGATGAATGAACGTAATTCGTGACATATTAGTATTTTGTAGATTAGCAGGACTTTTAATACCGGTATAAATAATGCACAACAATACGGCTAGGCAAAAAAATTGTGACAAAAAGAATTTAACTTACCAGATATTTATGTGAATGAAAGTCTCGTCTTCCTTTTTTCTGAATGAATTTTTTAGCTCCGGAAATGCAGTCCCACACTAGACGGCTAGATTATGACTAATTGATTCCCACACACTTGCACGGTATAAATCCCTTTCTAAATGATATTGTGTTACATATTTACTCCTAATCAGAACATAAATGCTCTCGTAGTTTACTGTAACTTAATTACATCACGAAAATTCTTGTTCCTAATTTGAATCTCGCTCCACTCATTTAGAGGGTTTCTCTATGATTTTTCTTAGTCATCCAAAGATAAATTGTCAAAATAAAGTGTCCAATAATTTGTTAATTGTTATTGTATTTTTGGGTGTCAATCAATTATAAGGTATGCACTAAATTTCCTTCATTTATAGGTTGATTTGAGTTACCTTTTGAAGCATGGTTTCAACGTCTTCAAATTATTTTGATTGAAAGAATTGATTTTTTGAATTAACAATTTGTTATTTGTATTTATTTTGGTGTCTATATTTTGTGTTTTTAGAAAAATCATGTTTGCTGGGCTCGGAGCCGGAGTGGGACCTCAACAGCCTTCTTTAGGTTCGTTATTGTATTTATTCATTTACATAGTAGTTTTAATTTTTTAATTAAAGTAAAAATTGAAAGACATTTTGTTGTAATTCTTTACAGAAAATCGACCTGAATTAATGGAAGAAGTTAAATTGTGTAGGAATGCTCGTGAAAGAGAAAAATATGATAATATGGCAGATTTATTCTCAATCCTATCAACACTTCAACAATTGGAGAAGGCATACATTCGTGATTGTGTCAAACACAAGGAATATACGGCTGCCTGTTCAAAACTTTTGGTACAGTACAAAGCAGCAATCAAGCTTGTACAAGGTTATGAAGAATGTTCTAATGTTGAGGCCTTTGTCAAGAGATTTAAAGTAAGTTGTTAACCTAGTAAATTAAGATGTGATGTAGACATTTACGGCATTGTCATGTTTTTTAACAAAATTGTCTCTTTGATCTTGATTATTTCAGTTAGATTGCCCAGCAGCCTTACAAAGGTGAGTCATACTACAAATCTTGTCATACGTGTGCATAAATGAATAACAAGATTTATTTGTTGATTCATGAATAATAGTCTGTATGGACATTCTAATGTACTAATTTTTTCCCTTATATTTTATATGAATCCTGGAACATCGTCCTTGTAAAGAATCACAGAAGATCGTCCTATCACAATCAAAGATGACAAAGGAAATACCAGTAAATGTATTGCAGACATTGTAGCGGTAAGTCAAAATCATCCACTCACACTCAGAATGCAAATGAAATACAACGAGATGAAAGGAATGAGGATGATTGAGAGGAGAATAATAATCTTGTTAAATTTTACAGTTGTTCATAACTTTGATGGACAAAGTTCGACTTGAGATGAAGGTAATTTTTTGATGTACCTACCTATGTTGGGATAATGTTTAATGTAAAGGTATTCTATTAAAAGTTATAAATTTTATTTTTTGCTGGTTTTACTCATATTTTTTTAGGCAATGGATATGCTTCAACCCGATCTCCGTGACTTATTAGACACAATGAATCGACTCAGTCTAGTCCCTAGTGATTTTGAAGGCAAACAGAAAGTTCAGTCTTGGATTGATACTTTTGCAAAAATGTCTGCTTCCGATGAACTCAGAGAAGAACAAGCCCGCCAGCTCACTCATGACCTCGAAGTTTCATACAATGCTTTCAATCGACTTCTTCATCAAGACCAAGAGTCATAGTTTTCGTCTCTACACAAATTGTAGAAAACTAAGCTCATGCAGAATCAGCGCCCTTCAGTTGATGTTCACCTCCAGAAAAAGAAAAGAAGGAAGAAAAAGGCCGAGTAAATTACTTTTGTTGTCAAATGGTTGAGTAGAAAGTTGTATATACACTGGAAAGAAAAAGAGAATTCCACACACAAATTCCCCAAGGAATAAAGTTGAATAAATCGTTTCGAATTTTATACAGACCTTCCTCTTTTTTTGCAAACTCCAGATGTACACTAATTTCTTACAGTATTTCCTTCTTTGTTATTTGTACATAGAAGTGGGTCTTTAAACTATCTGTACCTTGAAAGGGATGAGAAAAAACAAATGCTGACTCTTCACTTGCTCACTTTGTGGAAACGGAAATGGGAAATAGTTCATTTAGGGCAATTCTCAATCCTTTTTTTGCTTCCTCTCATTCTCCTTACTTTCCGCAAACTCCTGGACGTCATCACTTCTCTCCCCCTCCTTTATTCACATAAAAATTTTGTGACTACAAACATTTCCAATGGAGATTTTAACTGCATCATAATTATGTCCTACACATAAACTACTACAAAATTAAATCTCCGCAAAGGATTGACTACCCCATGAAACTCAACTTAATATGGCATAACTTTCTGTAAACATTTCTTTTTGTTGAAAAGGCACAGAAGGTGGCATACTGTAAATTTTTTAAAAAAAACATTTTGGGCTTAACTTTCTCATTAAAATATACACACGTCTTTGTATGGGAACTTGTTCTTGATGAATTCAAACTTGAAGTGTCTGTACATGAGTCTGTACTTGGCCGCTCCTACACTCGTGTACAGAACATGGTAAAACGTGTGACTTTCTACGGTTCATAAACATTACCACTGAAGGGAAAAGACTCGAAAGGGAGAGAGAGAGAGACAAGAAGCGTCAAAAGAAGGTTTAAGGTAATTATAGTGACAATATCACTTTTCCCTTTCTCTCTTTGTCCTTCCTCCAAAGAATGTTGAGACATTATCCAAGTTCTTGTTGTCATTATCACCAAATAATTTTATGAACATGTTCAAATGTTCTAAACTCTTGAAAATTCTTGTAACCTCCTCTCCCCCCCTCCCCGTTGTGATGATTGTACACCTGTCTCTAAACTTTTTTCTAATGGGTCTCATCCTCATCTTGTGTTGATGTGGAAATGTTTTGTTAAATATATTTTTCCCCTGACTGATATTTGCAAATGACACATGAATCATGATCATGAAGAGAAAGAGAGAGAGAGAGGGAAGGAAGAGTAAAGTAGAGATTCTCACGTTACGAGGACAAAGTATCAGTGTATATATGTACATGTAGTTGTTAAAAAGTTTTTCATTTTAAAAGCGAGTTTCAAGAACTTTAAGTGTGCCAACCTTTGATGTGACACAACTACAAACTATGAGGACGACCAAAGAGACAGAGAGAGACTACCCAGCACTCGTATTCTACCACTAGACTCTTTTTTTTGACAGGGATTGTGTGAATCAACGAAAGGAAGGATAGAAAATGGATCCTTTTGAATATAATAAAATTTTGTTGTTGATTATACAACATGTACATTATAGAAAAGAGAGAGAAAGAGAAGAAAGAGCGAGAGGTTGAGTAATGGGGTACACTAAATAAACCCTAAAAATAAATTGTACGCATGCCTTAATGATTCTTTGTGACGGTTAAATGCTAATAGAGTAACAAGAATAAGATTTAAGATCCTCACATGGTTTTAGTTGACTTGATGTATCCTCATTTTTACACACACACACACACAATGCAGTGTACTCTTATAGCCACCAACTTCCAGTTTTCTCCCAACCACATTTTGACATGAGGAAGGGATAGGGTGTGGGTAAAATATTAGCATATTTACACTGGAATTTATATCATGTTATCGCCATCCTCGTCAAGTCTACCGTAACTGACTTAGTGCACGACTAGAGAGAGAGGAAAAAAATAAGGAACAAAAAGATGATGATATGCGATGAGAATAACATGTCTCGAGAGTTTGTATCATCATCCGCCTTGTCTTTTTCTCCCCCTCCTTGCTTTACTAAACTAAAACACCGTCAAGATCCAGATTCAAAGTTACGTATATGCTTTGGAATGTTCTCTCTCAAGAATCATGACTATATTCTATGCCATTTATAGCCACCAGCTGCTCTAACTCTCCATATCCATATGATGGTCTAATAGACAATATCAATATAAATTTGATCACCAAGTCAGGCCAAGTCTGCAATGTAATGCATTTCTCTCTTCTTGTTCAACTACTACTACTACTACTACTTTTTTCTAGTCTCCTCGTGGTAAGTCTCTGTCTGTTCAGATAGTTCCTTTGGTTAAAGGAACAAATGGAAGTTGAGAGTAAAAAGTTGGACGGGAGAGAGAGAGAGGCATTTTTTCCGCTTACACTTTACACTTGAATGTTGTGCCGGCTGGATGTACTTGTCCATGTCGTCTTCCCTTTTTTTCTCTCTTCTTTTTTTTCAAGTCTCGAATATAAACTCACAGAGACACAGAGGGAGAGTCAAAGCGGAAGCAAAAGCCCGTGAACATCATCCCTTTTTTTCTGTACTCACAATCCATTTGACTTTTTTTACCGTGAAAATGCAAAGGTGTTGTTCCAGAAATGTGGATGGGATTTATCCCCCCCTCTCTTTTCTCTCTAGTCTTCCATCGCATCCCCCTTTTTTTAAAGGGGGAGGGGTAGCGGAAGAGGGGGGAGACTATAGGTATTTGTAATATTAAAGAGAGCAGACGTTGATATAAGATAACCTTGTTTTTTTGTCTATCTCTTTCTCTTCCCTTTCCCCCTCCCCTACTTTTTGTCAACTGTTTCACTCAATTTCTTATCCATCTATGAAGTACGGCCAATCCGCTTGTGTCTATATCACGAATTATTTTTACTAAGTAAAGGCAAACCAGACAGCCCACACATACATATACAGTACTACCATACGAGTCTATGTTACGAGCAAAAAAATATTATATGTATATATGTAGACATAAACAAGAGAAAAAAAGAGTAGAAACCTTTGTTCATAGTTAAAGGCGGCTGGAGAAAGAGAAAAAAAGACATGAAAGGTGCTTCATTGAGCTCAATCCCACATAAGATCTTGCAATTGAATTTACGTACGGTGAGTGGCTTACATGCACATTGTGTATCTGTATATTATACAGTCTACATACAACCGATTTCCCTATTTTCTTTCTTTCCTTCTTTCTCTCCCCCCTCCCCTCCTCGTCCCGTCCTATTTTATTTCTCTGTTTTTTCCTCGACAGGATAACAAGTCAAATACATACAAAACAAAAGAATGTGTAGACAGAGGACAGAGAGAAAGAGAGAGAGAGAGAGAGAGAGAGAGAGAGTACACATGGAAATACTTTCAAGTTGAAAAAATATTATATAAATATTTTTCAAAACTCCCAAATCGCACCAAATTCCAGTGGTGTACACTAAGCCCATATTTATTTTTATATATATTTATTTTGCATAAGGGTAAAAAAAGTCTGGAAAAGGTAAGCTACTTTTGTGTGTACATTGTACACACGCGAGAGAGGGAATAAAAAATGCGATGGCTATTTTGATGATACCAAAGACAGACAGAGAGAGAAGAAAATGGAAATTGGATACAAAGTTACTTTTGTTTGAAAATACAGGTACTTAATAACTACCTGTACATACAATTCCTTATTGGCTCTCTCCCTCTTCTCATTAAGAACTTGAGACATTGTCTTCTTCATGTGGTAACATGATTTTAAACAAAAAAAAGGTTTTTGAATTATTTAATATCTAACAGTAAAAAAAATAATATGGGACAGGGTTCAGAAAAAAGATGAAATGTAGAACTAGAATCAGAATCAAAATCAGCTTCTTTCGACGAACACATTTATAATGGATATTATATAAACATGTTGTGTGTACTGTCTGTACGAGATATGATATTTTTCATGTTTTTAACTCTTTTTGCTGAAAGAAAAAAAGAAGATATTTTAGTATTTTCAAGAAGAAGATTTTTTGAGGTATTTTTTATAAAAAAAAAGAATAAGAATATTCTCAAGAGACTTGTGTGTGTGTCCAATGTCTTTATATTTTTTAAACAATTTGCCTACATGTAAGAATAGCAGCTTTATTTTTTTCCATCTCTGTAAGAACAAATATTGTAGATTGTAGGGAATGGAGGTCGGGGATGGATGTTCATTTAATGGACATGACAAAATAAATAAGAGAAAAAAGAGAGGAATATTTGTATCAATGTCAATCCAATCTCAATTCTCAATCTAAAAACTTATAATTTTCTCTTGTTTCCTTCTCTCTCCATTTCATTTTTATTTATTTTTTTCCCTTCCTTTTTTCTACTTTCATAAGGTTTTTGAGGACAGGTTTTTTTTGTCTTTTCTCAAAGTGGACATAGAATACAATTTAAAGTATAAATGATTCAAGTTGAATCATATAGGAACACTTAACCTTCTTTCAATATAACAATACTCCATATGTACATACACTGTACTCCATAACATGTACAAATTGATATTTATTTCTATTATAATCTCAAATCGATCAATGACGCCTTAATTTTTTTTTCCTCTTGGTATCTGTACAAAATACTCGTCTCTCAAAACATGAATAATATTCTCTTTTTGGTCATCTTGAAACTCAAAAAAAAAAAAACTTGCAAACAATTTTATTCTTCTTTCCCATTTTTTTGACATACAAGACTTTGTCAGCATTGAATTTTAAAAAAGTCGTCAAATTTTACAAAAATTGTGCTGCGTTGTAACTTTAGGCTCGAGAAATACTCAAAAAAATAAAATGCAATTTGGTAGGTATATATGGGTAGAATATAATATGTAAAGGAAGTCATTAGATATTAGATAAAAACAAGTCCATAGGTATAAAAGTCAACGACCTATACACTGTACATATATATACAGGTTAATTGGTACAAAGAGTAGACATATTGTTTGATACAAAAATAAAGAAAAATGACAAGAAAAAAAACCAAAAGAGTAGAGTTCGTTCTTTATGACGTTGAAAATCAGTTGCTCGTCTCTTCCTCCTCCCTTATATAGAAATTCATTGACAATTTAGCCATCATCTACGTAGACACAAAATAAACAGGGCTATGAATAGGGTAATGAAATATATGAAATTACCAAGTCAAGCAAGAATATTATACAAGAATTCTTATTTTTCTTACTAATTTTTTCACACAGAGACAGAGGATAGTACGAAAGTGTTATAAAAATAAAGACTAAAATTGGAAATAAAACCCTTTTACGTTGAAAACAACAGACAGAGAGAGAGAGAGAGGGAATATATTGAGACGGTTCAGTCTACAAAGGACGTCTTTTTCACGCCTCCTTCTCTTAACTGTCAATATCTATTGACATTTCCTTTTGTGGTTTTTTATCCCTAAAAAGAATGAACGAGTGAGGTCCTACTTGTGCGATTACAGACATATCATCAAAAAACTTAGCTAGCCTCCCCCTCCCCTCACACACTTTCCTTTATTATTATGAACAAGTGCTAAACTTGAATTACTGGGCAAAAAATTCCAACCTGAGATGAGATGATCCAACTCGTATCATCATCACTCCAGTAAATGAGTTCAAACTCCATGTCCTTTATGTAAAAAAACTACTACAACTAGTAGTAGAAGTAGTAGTCAGGAGAGTACGATTAGAGAAAAAAACAAGTACACATGTTCCCTGTCTCAACAAATAAATAGAAATACCTATCCGTAGAGTACATGTGTATTAATCTGTAGGTACAAGAGAGAGAGAGAGAGGCTGGACAAATATAAGTGTGTCTGGAATGCGTTTTGACAACTTCTCTGCCTGTGATTAGGGGAGGTGGTGAGGAAGATGAGATGAGAGAGAGAGAGAACTGAAAATTTTTCATTGACGTAGATAATATTAGCACGGAAACCACAGACATTTTATTTGATGACGCCAACTCTCTCCATGAAAAGAAAAAGTTTTCTCGTACTCCATATTTCGTTATTGGAAAAAGCTTCCAAAGTTTTTTGAAGCACACACACACACACAGTACACAGTACACAGTACACACAAACAAACATGGAAAATATGTATAGACAGTTGGAGAGAGTCGTCTATAATCATTTGAGTGAAAAAAGGTGCCTTGCATAATTTGTGTAAGTTAAAATTTTCAAACTATTCGTCATTGTACGTGTCACATTTTCAACCACAGCTTTTTAACGTTTAGCTCACCACCAGCACAAGCCATTGGGTCTCTCTCTCTCTCAGTATGGATGGATATACGGTGAAAATATGGGTAGGTAGATGTATAATCAGACCAGAGTGAGTGTTGTCATTTGTAGTTGAACATTTACGCAAATCATGTCATGCAATAATGCCATGGTTGTGTATATTATATTATAGTTTTAGCATTTAGCATGCGAGGGACGAACATGCGGCTTTTTGTGAAAATAACACAGAGAGAGAGAGAAGAAGAACAATATTATTATGAACGGGGCTTATTGCATGATATGGACGATATGAAGGAGTTATTATAATATAAGAGAGAGAGAGAGAGAAAAAAGAAGGTTGAGGCAAGCCATGTAAAAAAAGCGTCGTGTTGAATAGTGTTAATGGATAGATGAAAGATGGAATGCTATTTGATCAAAATATAAAATTCACAATTCTCTCTCTCTCTTCAAAAACTCAAATCCGGTTTGCCCTCCCTCATATTTCGTGCCGAGAGTCGGACGCGGACGTTTTTATTATCTGAAGAGAGTATTGAGAAGGTAAAAAAAAGTCAGCGTGAGTTTAATTTCTAGTTTGGCCACATACCCGTCACATTTTAGAACTGTGGAAACCACAGTGTGAGACCAGAGTGACTTGTAAGGGCAATAAAATTAATAATGTCTCAATAGATTTGTTGCTCAATGAGAGAGAGAGAGAGACGACACCACATGAAGTCTTTTTTATTGGAGAATAAAAGCTTTTCTTATTCTTATCTCACTCATTTCTCTATCCATCTTCTCTTGTCAACCTAAACTTCATTTTAATATTAAATTTAATTTTTTTTATTTAAAAAAAATAAAACAAGAATCAATCATCCTTGGGAGAAGAAAAATAAGGAAAACAGAAAGTGACAGATGACAAATAAGAGTTTCCTTTTTAAAAACAAACAATCCACTCTAATTTAAATCAACGTTTCGTATTTAATTCAGAGGCATTTTTTTTAAAAAAAAGACAAAAAACTCACCAATTGGATTAAAATATACGCTGAATTTCCGTCAAACATAAATCATCAAGGAGGAAATGAGTCTCTTGGAGAAGAGAGAGGGAGAGAGTCATGAGAGTGATGTGTGTTTTTGTGTCTGTACTTTTTTTGGACAAGGAGTAAAATAAGTTTGACCATTTTCAATGGTCCAACTTTCCTTCCTTCAAAAAAAGAATGAACAAGAGAGACTCATCAAGTGAGTATTTTAATGTTTTTATCAGTAATGTTGTGTTTTTAGAAAAAGAAGAAAAAAAAGCAAGATTAACTCAAAAAAATTGAACGGAACGAGTTGGGCTCTCTACATGTGTGTGTGTGTGTACCGTGGATAATGGGATAATATTCATGTTTTTGGTGTCTCTTCATTTAATAGTGTACGTCATGGGATATTGTTGGTGAGCTCTTGGCTCACCCATGAAAATTAAATTAATTTAAAAGTGACTAGAGAGAGATGAAGGTGTGTTCAGACCAACTGCAAAGAGAGCCTTTGTCGTCTCTCGGTTGGTTGGTGGTTGTGGTTTCTTGGTTCTTGAAAATGTACAAACAAAAGCAGGAGTAGGAGGAGAAGGAGGAGTTTGTAATAAAATCCAGCAGAAGCACTACAATTTAGCCGTTTTTTTTACCTCAATAATATTACAAACAACATGTATTAACATCATCATCACTTATAAACTATGTAATCTTTTTCCCCTATTTTTTTCAATTCCTTTTATACCCATTGTCCAAGAGGGGAGAGTCAGAATATGACATAATACTTTACAAGACTATTTAAATTATACATACCTATATATATTTATTGTATATATATACGAATTACGACCAGAAATATTGTATCAAGGAAGGAACCAATTCCAGTCCAGGCTTATTAATCTTTCCAGTCATGTCATCACCATCATCGTCCTTCAATTTTGGTGATGCTTCTCCTTCTCGTCTTGTTGTTGTCATCTCCATAAGAAATTTGTCGACGAGTTTATTCTCATCCCAGACACCATCCACAATTTTCCTCATTCCAAGAGACTAAATGGGTCTTGTAGATTTTGAATACCTTTGTGTTTCTTTTTGCTCCTCCATAATTTTCTTCTTTCATAATATCAATGGAATTAATTAAATTACTTTTAAGATTATTTAATATCTTTTTATTCTTTTCTCTCTCCTACTTAGCACATGCCACAAGGATCAAGCCAGGTAAGTTATCTTTACTTCAAAATGTTGAAAAAAACCACTTACTAAATACCTAGAGGAAGATGAATCTTCAATTCTTATGCGAATTCGTCGGCGGCTTAAGTAGTCTGTGATAGCATATCTTTGTTTATTGTAATTGTCATTATCGCCTCCGCTTTCGCTTTCTAAAAGGTTACTCTGTTTGTCAGGCTACTAATTTCGCACAAATTAAAATCCTCCTCTGCAAAGAATTTGGTGATCAAAGAGAAAAAAGTATCACGGGGCGAAAAAGTCGTCTTCTGCCAGACTTTTAAAGTCAAACTGGATGAAGAATTGAGCCAGTTTAGGTTTATAAAAAGAAAGGAAATTTTTGACGGGAATAAAATTCTCATAAAAATGTTTACATATTAAAAATCAAACAATCTAGTCCTTCACTTTTTCTCACCTTTTTCCACTCTCCAGACAAATTCTCTTTCGAACAGGATCCTACTTGTCTATTCCAGAGGAGGGAAATGTGTCAAGTTTATTTTTTAAAAGTTTCTCCAATGATGGTTAGATCTTGGGTCCTATAATTAGTTGTTGTAAACGTCATAATTCTTTTTTTTGAGCCGACGACCTGTGAATACTTAACTAAAGTCTAAGCGGACTGTATATAATTGTGTGGTCTAGTGAGTATATAGAGTAATAATGAAAGATTATTTGTGTAGAGCCACGGCCACGGGAAAGAAGTCTGGCATGAATGACGGTCTAAAAGAGCCTACGCACGTTTTTATAATTGAACACATACAAAAGGGAGGTATGTACAGTAAGAGTCCACACAAAATATTATTTAGGCTATGACATGAGGAGGAGGAGGTTGTGAGGAATGGCTTTTATAGTTTACATATTTTAGATATCGAAATTCATGGGAGAAGACAGAGAGAGGGGGGGGGGGGGGGAGGGGTGGAAGTTAACGATCTTAACGAGCAATCTGTCTCATCTCATTAAATTAGCATTAAGCCCGCAATAGTGGTAAAGCATGGGATATGATATGCTGTCATTGTGGCGTACATAAATGAACTCCCAAATAACAATCAGTCATCAAGCTCCACTGCTAACATACCCATCATACAGTGAATGGTAAGTTAGTAGTAGTGTGAACATATTAGTTGTGGCCCCATGCACATTTGTCATTAATCTTTGACGAATCTCATCTGACGGGCATCTCATTCTCCTCCATTTTACTCCTTGCTACATTACAAACCACATTTTAACACAAAGACTAGAGAGAGAGAGGGAGAGGAAGATTGTAGACAAACTGGAGAAACGCATAATTTGGTTAAATATTGACCCTCATTGGCCTCCCCCCAGTGAATTGTCATCATCATCATGTTGTAGAAAATGACTTAGGTGTGAGACAGAATCAACATTTGTTCAATGAAATGAAAAAACATAAAACTAACCTTACCCGACTCGTCTATCGACTCTTACTCCATAATCGAACAAGGAGATATTAGTCAGAAAAAAAGGAAAATATCAATGAAAATGAAAAAAAATAAGTGGACTAAATGGTCATAGGAATGTATTTATATTAATTATAGACTAAAAACTGTACAATAATTCCCAATTTTTTTCTTGTGAATTGTGATGATACTTGACTGTACGATATGTAGATATTGTAGAAATAAAATGAAGAATAATTGCAGATAATATGTCATGTTGACCATAAAAGTAGACATTTGTCATTTACATGGGAGTCCCCCCCCCCAACATGAAAAAAAAAAGTTATTTTTTTTCCTCAACAGTGTCAAGAGTTGGCCCAAGTTGATATTGTCTAAAAAAGGATTATGTTGAGTTGACGCTAAGAACCTTGGAGTAGTTACGACGTATTTTATAAATATCACCATCATTACTTGTATTATTGCAATCTAACCATGTTATTGCACTCCCTGTTCATTTTAACAGTGTGCTCATTTTGTAGAAATAAAACTGCATCATTGAAAATGAAGGGAAACAGGAGAGAGTGAAAAGACATTGACATAACAAGTGGCATTTGACTATATACTGAAGAGTAAAGAGAGAGAGAGAGACTTGAATTTGATGTAGCAAGTGTACTCCTCATCATCATTCTGCCGTGAATTTTACTCTAAATTTACTCATCATTTTGTGTGTCCTCTCCACACGATAATCTACGACCTGTCATGTACACAAATTGTAATTATACATGTAGACTAACATGCATTATTTCCATCCATTTTACATGCTTCACTTTCCGAGAAAATACTCTTCTAGTCCTCTAATTCAACTCTCACTTCATACATACAGATAATTTCTACGTATCTGTTCAACATACGCAACAAAACTAGTGTACAGTAGCAGTGGTAGGCTCACGCATTCTTTGCCTAAATTGTGTACTCTTGATAATAAACATAATACTCAATATGTACACAGTACTCACCAATAGTACATAAAAATATATACTGACCGACTGGGGATGAGGAGGATAAATATAGAGAGGCTGTACTAATTGTAAATGCTGGTATGCTATTATGATTACGTTGCATTCAATAATTTGGTAGTAAAAACTATGCACATAATTCTCTTGTAAACTTATCTCCCCATATATTAACATGAGGGATGAGCTTATAAGCATTAGAAGCACTCTCACTCTCTCTCTCTCCTCTTCTGTTTTGTGGTTTAAAAAAATATTGAAGAGTGTGTGCTTCTGTTCTTGTTATGTGGTGTTGTTGGTTTGAAAATAAGGAAATGTTATAGAGAGATATCCATTGGGTATAAAAATGGAGAAAAATGAACAGACACACATTAGTGTACACACACCCATACACACACACCAAAAAATTATGACACGAGTTCTCAAATTTACAGACCAAGTAGCAGCCGTTCCTATCCTACGACGACGACGAGGAGGAGGACAACAAGAGAGAGAGACAGAAAAAGGAGAGAAAGAGAAAAGAGTATCCTCGAGATTTTCTACTACTACTACTCTTGTACTCTTGTAGTCAGTCTTGATCTCGCCGTACCAAAGTACAGTCGCAACAACTAACACACCACCCAAACTTACGTAGTACTATCCCATCAAGAAGTCCAAAAAAACGACCCTCCACAATTTGTCTCTACATAACACACAACCAGACACAAATAGAGAGAGAGAGAGAGAAAGAGAGAGAAAAACATTGAGCATTAAAGTAAGGCAGTGAATCTCCCAGTAGTCACCAAATTTATTTATTGTCGTCTGCGGAAGTCACCCCTACAACACCACACGTCACTTGCATGGATATCTTTCCCTTGTTTTCAAAAAGTTGTTCAACTAAATACTAAACAACTTTTGGTCAAGATTTTCAGTTTTTTTTGGTGATTTTGATTATCTAAACTCCAATTAAATTGGTGATTGTTGAAAAAAAGAGAGAGAATTGTAAGGATTAATTTCTTGAAGGAATTTTAAGTCCTTTTGGAACCAACATATACACAAAAGAGAGAGAGAGACGAGTAATTAACACCTTGTGTGAACATTTATTGCTATATCGTTGTTTTTGTGTCGCTCTAGGGGTTCGTGAACATGCTTCAGCCCTTCCCTAGTGCTACAGCATAAGAGAGGAAGAAGAAGAAAAAAAATGAATTCTTAAATTAATTAGATATTTCTATCACTCTCATATTATCCCATAGACGTGCCACTCATCGTCTCTCAAAAAGAAGAAGAAATTCCATCATTTTACCTTAATTCATATTTTACATTGTATTGGGTATTCCTTCATGTGGAAATTAAATCAACAACATCATCAAACTCATCATCAACTTGTTCGCGTTTCTTCGTACTTCAACAACTGAATAATAAAAACAAGAGCCCACAAACCATTCTTTGACTGGACGAAGAAAAAAGAGATTTTAATTTTCATGCAAAAAAATTTCTTGTCAGATTAATTTCACTCACTCTGTACATAACATACATTACATTGAAAAGAAAATAATTTCAAATTATTTACTCCTTGTACATATATGGTGCGTACTAAAAAATAAAAAAACAAAATTATTTTGGTGAGGACAGAAAACTAATTTTGTGATTCTACTCGTAATTGTGTGACAGCGACTTATTAAATAAAGAGAGAGAGAGAGGAAGAAAAGGGAGGTCAAATAGTTTACGGATACGGATAAAGAAATAATTAAAAGAAAATAATAATATTTAGTGAGTTGAAATAGTGTCAAGAGGAAAGAGAGGAGAGTGTGGTTTTCGTCAACATTTACCTGAGTGTATAAGAGAGAACCCATGGAATATGCAAGTGTATGACAAGGGGTATAAAATATTATATGACAAGCACTTAAATATTTTTTCCGTCATCACATCAGCATCAGTCAACCAAGGCAGAGGAGGAGGAAAAGAACAAAAAGTGCACGAAAAGAGTCGACTAGTTATTTTTTCTGTGTATAAGAATAATGTTTGGAGAACAATCTTCTAGTTTCTCCTTGACTCATCAACATGAACAACAAGCAAAACATTATTTATTGTCCGACTTATCGTTAGTGCACATTACGTGTTTATCTCTGGAGAAATCTTACCCAACAATTAATCCACGGACAGGATTTTCCGTCTCTCTACGTCTCCTCTAGGAAATATTTCAACCCTCCCCTTCTCCCCTTCTTCAATCAAAGAGGTAAGAGTCATTTTTCTATCATTATTTGTCATGGTCATGTCTAAATCAACTCGAAATTAAAATTTCATATAAATTGTTATCTGGTAATTGTATCATCATTGTAAAAACTTGTGGAGAAAGTCCACAGCATTTTAAACTGATTTTCAAGATTTGATTTGCTCCATATTTTTTCAAAATTGTATTACTTTATTTAATTCATGAACCAAAATAATGATCATTTTGCAAATTGAAATTACAATTAAATAATAAACCTATTGGACATTACATTACAGGAAACTGTTTATAATATAGGGAAAAAAACTAAATAAAAAAAAAATGTCAAAAGTTGAGCCGATGGAGCTAATTGAGAATCCACTGGCGGAGGATGTCATCTTGACTAGTCCAATAAATATAGAAATATTTCCAAAATCCAAACGACATTCTGCAACGGGCTCATTGAATCCTGCCAACATTGAAAATAGTACATTTTCAACGACGAGTGACGGTGGTGGAGGATCTTTACATCAATCCCAGTCTCATCATCTCATTGGTGCCGGTCACGCTCGAAGTACATAACTAAATAAAATAAATATATATATAAGGATCAATCCCAATCTCTTTAAACGTGTAACAATAATTAATGAAAAAAAGAATCAAACACATTTTCACTAGAATAGCTCCAACTTTCACAAAAAGTTTTATTAAAACTTTTTATTTTACATCTTTCTCCCTCTTCTCATAAAATAATGTGAAAATTTTGAGTCAAACAGATATATTTTGAGGGTTTTCACTTGTAACAAAATAGAGAGGGGATCGAGTTTATTTTCTCTTGTAAAGGAAATATATAGTCAAAAGTGAGTTAGGACTTAGAAGATTTAAAAGCTGCATGTCTTCATGTTCAAAATCTTGTCGAAATGTATAGACAAAGAGAGAGAGAGATTTTGGGGTATAATAGACATATAATATAATTTTGTATTCTAATTTTCTAGTAAGAGAATTAGAATTAGGAAGAGAAAAGAGAGAGAGAGAGAGAGAGAGAGGAGGGAATGGAGACATAAGAGTAGAAAGTTTAAAGTAGAATACGCAGTATTAGAGACAGAGAGAGAGAGAGAAAGGAGGGAATAATAATAATGAATAAGAGACTAAAAAGTTGAATTGACTATGATATGAAAAGGTGGTGGCGGGGGCTCAGTGAAAATAGTTGATGGGACAAGAAATCGACATTCCAGTGGATGTCTTCCTACAGATCCTCTCCTCCTAAGCTCTTTAAATACGACAACAACGACGACGACTCACAGTCATTCACCTTTGAAGCCCAAAACTCTCCAGACGAGATTACAAGATGATGGATACTGTTCATCCTTCATTTCCAAGAACTCTGAGGGTAAGAAAAGACGACTAAAATTTCTCTTTTTCTTTCAATACAACTCCATTATTTTATTATTCTTCCTCCTCCATACAAATCATTTCATGTGCCTTCTTACTCTTCATAAACAAAAAAACATATTTCCCTCCGTTTTTATTTCATCATCAAGTCCCTTGATGAGACTTAATCCGTTTTTTCTTTCGCATTTTACATGCCTTTCTCTAATTAATGTTTCTACAGATTCATTTCAACACTTGTTATTTTTCTATTCTTGTTTTCAGTCTTCATTTTTTTGTACTGATGAGATTGTAGTCCCATAGCTTTCTTTATTTGAGATAGTCTGACCCTCATTTTATGCTTCAATTAATTTCTTGTTTTCAACTGATTAATTGAGGGGAGGGTATGATAGTAAAGTAATTGAATCAGTTGCTCTCTACATTTCCATTTTATACTGAATTATCTCTACAACTAACAAAGTTTCCCGTCGTAGTACAGACAGACCACCTTACTCGTGTACTACACAATACTACACAGAGGGGAAATGCCTTTTGGCAGAATCGTCGAGACAACATTTTTTGAAATTAATTCACAGCTCAATAGAGTAATTTTGTCTTAATGAAAAAAAGGCAGACAGTATATCCTTGGTCAATTTTTTGGGGTAGGTGTACCTATAAATACATTTATTGAATTGTAGAAAAAGAAATTGTTGTAATGATTGTTTGTATTTTGTCCTTATAATTCACTGAGGATGGCCAGAAAAAGTTGGCAAAAAAGGCTGTCAAATTATCCCCCAAAAAGAAACAATGTAGAATGGATACTCGGGTCTTTCTTTTGCAATTCATTAGCAAGAGAAGAAGGAAGGTCTGGGGGGCATGAGGTTGCCTCGTGTGTACAGAGTACAAAGTCAGTGTGTGGTCATGACCTGTCATGTTCAGCAAACCACAAATACACTATAACAATTTGTACATGTACACATTACATATGTGTACTGATAGTCCAGGTCAAAAAAGCATGACCTAAACTTTTTGGAATTGTGAAGCAGCCTCCTTTGTAAACACACGAGAGAGAGTCACAGCAAGATATGAAACATTAGTTCTTCTACATATTTACAGTCGTTAGTAATCGTGCAAAAATTAAATTAAAAAAAATGACCAGTTAGTTTAGAAATGGTGAGGATAGAATTTTAAAAAAATAAAAACATTATCTTTTCAAGTATGATTGTCAAAATATTCATTGGAGGAGGAGGAAGGGGGTGAGGGGGTGAGATGAAATTTTCATGGAAATTTGGGAGGAAAAACAATTTAAACATGTTTTGTGTGGATGAGGTGTGACATGCCATTGAAATTGGTTTTGGCTACGTTCAGTTGAAGAGTTCCTGACAAGGACCATTTGACAGTGGAGAGAGAGAGAGACTGTTTTTAATCCCTTCATATATTCATTTACATTAACTTATTATGATAACTGGCTGGTTGTGGAGGAGAGTATTATGAAATGAAGGCGGGTGGTCGGTCGACTTGTTGAGAGTTGTAAACGTAACGTAATTAATGATGAACAGACGGAAATTTTTGGTGAATTCTCTGAGACTCAATGTTTTCCATGATGAACGAGGAGGGAGGAAAAATAGGGTGTCATGTTTAACACAGTAGAAGCTGATGAAAACGAATATCACTCATATCATCCCCCTCACTCTTCATGTCATCATCATCATAGATCCCCCAATTTTATCCAATGAAAATAATCTCTTAGGTATTTAATTTTGTTCACTTAAAGATTCAAAAGTTAACTCTTGATGATTCATATTTAGCATCATATTTAGCATCAACCCACAAAGTACGTGTGCAATCAAAAAAAATTGCATAGTTTAGACGATATCATGTTATAAAATTGGATGTAAACAGTAGAAAAAAAAGAATTTTCTTTTGCCTTGTGGTTTTTCATGATGGCGCCTGGTCCTTATCCAAAATCAACTTTGAAGATGAGACACAATTGATACATTCAATGGCTTCCTCTCTATTCAAAGAAGACTATGTGACAGTCAAAGTTTTCCAGGACTTGCTTTTAAAATGTGTACTAATGAATTGTAGGGTAACATTGTGAGGATTCATCCTTTTGTGTAAAATTCAGAGTATCCGGTCCACAGTACATCCAAATATATACAACATCTTTCATCTCATGACTACGAACGTGAACGTGGATTGGAGTGAGGCAGATAAGTGCGAATATGTCTAACTCTGTTCTAGTGACTGGTCGATGAGGGACGACTCATTTTTTTTAATAGAAAAATATTTTACAAAAAGTAAATAAATAAAGAAGCTTACATTACATATCACCAACTCCATGTCTAGCGTTAAACTAGTCTGGAAGTTGCCAAAGGAAGATGAGAGTATTTGTTTGAAGGTGTTTTTTTCCTCTTCCTCTCTTCGTTTAATTTACAAGTAGTCAGGTTGTAAACTTGTAAATTTTTATTTTATTTTTCTAGTCATGAAAGTCAAAGGAATTTTAATGAAAAAAAATACATCTTCATCCTTCTTGTCCCCGTTTGACAATACACCTTTGGGAATTTACTTGTATTTACTTGCAAGTTGCAACTGAGTGTATAAACATTCTAATGTCTTGCTTTTTTTTCTCGTGTCATTTATATGTCATGTAAAATTTACGCTTGTTTTCTCAAAGAAGACACCAAATTCCCCCCCCCCTCATGAACGAGTAGACTTTTTGTAGTTTGTACATAACATAACATGTGTTAGATTACATTTGTATCTGGTAACTAATCTCATCACATTCTCTTAACATTAACATTTTACAAACAGTTGACTATCTGTACTAGATACTGTGTTGACAACAAAATTCAAAAAAAAATTAACCACACTCTATGTACAGTTTCTTTTTTTGGAGACAAAAATTAAATGTCCTCGAAACTCTCAATGAATATTAATAATAATCTGTATTTTCTGTAGCAGTAAGAAATAATTTACGAGTGACATAATAAAAACTATGCCGTGAAAGTACTTTTCGTTTTCTCTTCAAAAATTTGAGTCGTTGACAATCATGACATGACCTCCCCGCCCCGAATTATTTAGAGGTGGTCTCCCATACATATTACCAAAATGTTGACTTGATGTGTCAACATTTGGACGTATGATCAGTAATCATACTCATTTTTTCCCCTATCAAAACTCACACAACTCTGTTGGTTGCCAGAAAAAAAAGATTCATAAATAAATATTCAGGAAATAAATACATATCAAGGATATGAAAAAAGGTTTTCCAACTATTTGCACTCAAGTAAGATTAGCCTCATGATGATGATCACTAGCTGGAAAATCCCAACCTACATGACAATTCTAAGATTATGTTTTTGCGTTGCGGATCATCCTCTCTCTCTCTCTCTCCATCGTAATAGTAAATACAAATACAAGTAGTGGGCTGATATTTACAGCTTTTTCCCTCATAACCCTTCAAATAGAATGATGATACGAAACGACAGAGAGAGAGGAGAGAGAGACAAGTTTTGTCCTCTGTTATTTTATTCTGTCGATTTCCTTATGGACCATCTGAACGACATCCTTAATGTCAACCCCTCTTTCTCTACACTCTCTTTTAATAATTATTACTACTAACACGCTCCCTTTATTACTTCCTTTAGCTTTTCTCTCACTCAATAATTTATTTCCGTTTTTTTTTCTCTCTCTCACCAAAAAAACATCACACATGTAAATCACGTCGTCACATTTTACTTGTCCCCCTTGTATCAACAAACAAGTCCTCCTCCAAACATTTAAAGAGTGTCAACCAAGAAGAAGATAAAAAATGATGATGACTCTCTGTTGAGCTTCAATTTCAAATCTGTCCTTGTTTTTTAAAATTCTATTTATTTAATTTTGTTGGATAATAATATTTTTTCAAATTTAAATTTGTTGTTCTCTCCAGGGATTCATGCGGGAGGGTGTAAGAATACAAATCAGAATGTGATAGTTGCTCCCAAGTCGGACTCTCCGACAAATCCAGAGGGGGTGGATGGAGAAAGAGAAACTTGGTCACAGGGACTTGACTTTCTTCTCTCCATTATTGGATTTGCTGTTGATCTAGCCAATGTCTGGAGATTCCCCTATTATTGCTACAAAAATGGTGGAGGTAATAAATACCATCTTTTATTCTTTTAAATATTAATTCAACGCGATTCTTGAAACTAAAACTGTGAAGGAATTACAGATACTACGACCACCTACCTATGTACAATTATAATGAAAAAGGAATAATTATTCCATGGGAATTTGGAGTAATAGTTTCAAGAGTAGAAAAGCAACTTTTTATCTATATAAAAGAGAATTTTCATATATATATCTGAATCTGTACCGTGTAGGAAAGGAGAGCTCTAATTTCCATCAAGTTGAGAAAATTTGATCATGGTTTAGTAGAAGCTGTAGAATAAGTATAAGAGGATGAGATAGGAGAAAGACTATAGGAAAAGATGAGAGCGAGATTGTATTATTGTATTTTTATTGAGTTGAGTGAACAGGGGACGGATTTTCATTTGCATAATCAGGTAGAGAATCCACAAGAGGAATAATATACTTGGTCAATTTTAATCCAAACAACTGTACTCTACAGTTTGTTGTGGTGGTATTTTTGCATGTGTAAATTTGACAAAACCATTGTGGACACTACGTTCAAGAGAGAAGAGTAGGAGTAGAGATGGAGGATTCTTCAGATTGAAGCCCCAGAGTGAGGGGAGGGGGGTTAGCACATGTTGTTTTTCTGTATTTATTTTGTATTGTAAATAGGCTTAACTATATTATTATTATTGTGTCCTCCTTCCCTTCCTACAGAGAACACTAAAGGTATAGAGAGGACATCCCATAGAGCCCGGGATAATTTCTGTGTTGTAGCCCTTGCCGGGAATCCTTGGGGAGAAAATATGTTCTTTTCACTTTAGGTCATAATGAATGAATGAACACAAATTCCTTTATTTTCCATACGTTGTCAAGTGAAGGTTTTCACTCATTTTAATAAGAGATCTCTTTTGTGTCTACGTCCCACACTCAAGGCTTACCTCCGTGTTGTAGCCTTTACAGGGAAATCTTCTTTACATTTTGTGTCTATACGAATTTGAATCTTAATTTTACCTAATATTATTATTACATGTGTAGTACCTTGAGCTGTATAAATATTAAAATGATTCTTACTAAATGCATGAACATCCTTACAGTAACACGTGTTCTATGGTAATCATTTAAGGTGCATTCCTCATCCCATACTTTCTAATGTTGGCCCTAAGTGCAATACCCGTGTTCTACATGGAGGTTTGCTCAATTTTTTTTAAAAAATTAAATATTTTATTCGTTTAATATGATTAGTATTTTAATTTT
>JAQIVZ010001565.1:0-30724 GCA_034700945.1 Arrhopalites spinosus
CATGGCACATGAATTCCTGACATGAAGAATGACATGGCAAATTAGACTGGAGACTTGCACTGGCTCATGTGTCCATATAATGATAATTTATTTTTTTATTTACATGTAAATTAAAATTTGTACTAATAAGCATGCATACAGATTTTATGTGAAACTAGTGTGAAAAATACCCTCATTCTTTTTAACATGAAAAAATCTAAACCAATATCCACCCTTAAAAATGCATGCCATAAAATAAATGACTTCTAATTTATTTTTTGACCCAAAATAAATTAAAACCAAAATTACCCGAACGTCATGTGGTAAACATAAAAATTAATATAATTAACCACCTCTACCACACACATTTTATGTAATCTCTCAAAATTTTGATTTAAATTAAGAGTTAATTTAATCAAAACATGTTTAGAGTTTATCTGTAATTATTGGGGCATATTCCTGTTTTAATTAATTGAGAGTCAAGTTTAACTGAAATAATAATGATGTCAGAGTAATATGAGTAACATTAGAAAAGTCTTCAACTCGGTTGACAAATGAAATTTAATAGAATGAATTAAAAAAAGACGAGTGACAATAAAAACATCATGTTGATCCACTTAAAAAGCAAGACAAATATGAACATCTAAACCATCACTAATCGTTGAGCTACCACCCTCAACTGAGATGCATTCATTGGTTTGAGCACGCAAAATATTTATTTTTTCACCCAAGACAATTAGCATAAAAGGAAGGTGGAGAGGAGGTAGAAATAAAGGAAGATAAAACAAATAAAAGTTTTTATTAAAAAATAATATTTAGGCAAAAAAATAGACTCAATAGTAATAATAGGATTTATTTATCTCGCTTCATAGTGTTGATGGTGTGGTTCAAACGTCAAGTTTTGTAAAAAATCTGTCAGACAATGCAGGAGTGATTACCGTAAAATCTGAATTAAGCGTCCACTCTTAAATAACCGGTCACTCTTTAATAAGCGTCCACCCCCCGACCTTATTTGACAAATAAGCGACCGGTCGCTTAATTCAGATTTTACGGTAAGTACATAGTGCACCCAAGAGCAAGCATTTAATAGAATGGGACATTGGTAAATAATACAGAAAAAAGATGAAAACTACAACAGGACAAAAATATGACAGGTAGGCAGGACTCCTCAACTTCACGCCAAAAGGATTTTTCTTTTGCAACATGTGTTCCTCTCTTCCTCGCTTTGTACTTGATGCATTTTGGGAGCAGGAGTGGAAGCTATAGACAGATATATCTAGAAATGACAAAAAGTCTTTATTTACCATGTGTCCATTCAATTGAGAGGGGGGATCATTCACGGCATCATTCCCCTGCCTCTCTCTCTCTCGCTCAATGTCTACTTGTGACGTACTTGACCACTATTTTTTGTCTACTATAAATTTGAGAATTCTAGAAACCAGTTGAGAATGACAAAATGGTTATAAGACACTGAAATGTTTTATATAATGGGATACATATGGAGATGAATTTGAAAAAAATGCGTTACTGTCCATCATTTTCCTATCAAAAAAAATTTGAATAGAGTAGGAGTAAGAGAGGCTATTAAAAACCAACAATAAAAGTTTTTTAGCTTGACCAGGAATAACATGTACAAAAATATAAAAATGTATTTTAAATGTTTCTCCGTTAGACTACAACTCAATGGATAGTTACCTCTCTACACAGATGCAGATGCGCTAATAATAATAAGTTTGTATTCTTCTTTATTATTATTATAACTTATCTACAATGCGTAACTTGAACATTAGAGTCGTGGCTTAAAAGTATTTCAATTATGAATGAGTCTCTCTCTCTCTTACACGCATTGCTAACTAGGCTCACGATCCCAGTTTGAAGGAATCAAGGGACCAGAACCAGAGTAAACTTGAAACATGGACACAGAGAGAAATGTTGATAGTTGGATGTTGATGATTATTATTATTTATTTTATATTCCTATTCCACATTAAAGAATTTATAACGCTCCTCGTACATATTTAGTACACAAAACAAGAGGAAGAGTGATGGAGACAGGCATCTGTCTCTGCATTTGATGGAGAAACACACAAAAAAAGTCTGTCAAATTGTAGCTACCCTAAAAATTAAAATTTTATTATGTATTTTGTACTACAAATGACAATTTTTTGAGCTCTAATACCTTACACAGTCTCAGTACACAAGAAGGATTAAAGTAAGCTTCGTTCCTATATAATTATGAGAGAGAGAGAATTCTTGTAGGGTTCAATCGAAATGTCATCTCTCTGATTGTGAGACATAAGGAAACTTACCTCCAATGATATTTAATTATTGTGTATAGATTTCAACATTAAAATTATAGCTACTGTATTAAACTACTACAGATTTTAGGCGTTTTACTATTGTCAAGATGCACTGCCATATTTAACTTGGTGAGAAATATTCCACCAGAGTAAAGAATTTCTATGTAACTTTAATAGATAATGTTTTGTAAAAGGAGGATCTATAGTTAAAGTTTTAAATGATAACGGAAGAGGATGGGGAAGGTGGTTGTGTGTGGTGCAAGACAAATTTAAAGCAAATTGAGAGAGACACAGTAGTCTCTCTCTCTCTATTTTGTATGTGTTGGGGATTTTTATCAAGGGATAGAAATGTGTTAGCCATTTATTACATGAAATTTCTTTTTTTGTGTTGTGTGGACAGATGGTGATTATCCTTCAGCAGACGACGGACAACGGGAAACGGTTTGTGTCCACAGTTGTTGAGGACTCAGCCTCATCATTCAACAGTAACTTTTCACTTAGTAGTAGTCATAATTCAATCAGTGAGCGGAGTGTAGTCTACAAGCAAAGAATAGACAGTCTCTTTGGACGTCATACAAGACTTAATCCTTTCAAACCAACTCTAGAACCATTTTCTATTCGTATTGAAGGTGGTGGTAATGGTAATAGTCATGGGAATTTTAGAGGAGAAACTTTAGTCTCACCATCCTCATCCTTGGACCAACATCCCACATCATCAAGTCCATCTTCTAATCCTGTGTCGACAACTACCATCCTCAATCCTCTTAGTGTTGGAACCAGTTGTGCTTCTGTCAATCCTCAAATCAATTCCAAATCCGTTTGTTCTAAAGATAAAAATAAAATCAGAGAAATTGTCTCCACTGACGAAGAAGAGGATGACTATGAGAGAATTCAAGAGAAAGTTTCCTCAATCATTACAGACTCTCTCAATAATAATAATATTGGGAATCAGTTGAAAAAAAGTTCCAGCACGGCCTCCCATCATGTCAGTTCAATATTACTTAATTGTGAAGATGACGACGTGGTACTCAGTCCCATAGCTATGGCTGGTGATAATAATAGTAGTAGTAATAGTGGTAGTGTTAATCATGCGGGGAATAAGACTGTGGGGGATAGTCATATGTGGCAGAATGGAACCTATGGAGAGTCTCCATGTCACATTGAAGAGAGACAATATGGAATTGTTCGGAGTACAGGTGGTACACTAAAATATTCTGTGGATTATTTGGGAAGTATTCCTGTGGATGGAACCACGACAACTCTTCAGGATCTTCAAAATCCTCTCAAAGATTTATACATTAATTTTTTAACTGGGAAAAATATTATGTGTGGACAATTATCTATTACATCAGAAGGATTACGATTTGAAGCTCCCAAAATTCGACTTGTCAATCCTTTTACAACTATTGCAGTATGGGCTGCTATCAAATTTGTTGCTCAAGGAGACCAAAACTCAAGTAGTACCATGACAAATTGTGCTTTTATGCCCCTAAGTAAGTAAAATTAATTTTTTACATAGGTAATTAGTTAACTATCTGATAAAACTGAGGTCATATCTGTAGTTAAAATTCAAATCATTGTAGAAATCATGTACATCTCATTCTTAAACTAATGATAAAAAAATAAATGTTTTGTTGACAGTATCAGATCCAGAAGGTCAAGATAAGAGTCGTTTGTTTGGAAGAATGAATTCAGACTTGGCAAGAGCCTACAATTCTGCTTGTATGAGTAGTCGAGCTTTTCGAAATCCACCAATATTTGCATGTGTCATGAGAGAGTCATTTAGTTTAGATTGTCATGCATTTGTTTGTAAGTGTGCAGAGGATGCAATCGTTGTGGCTGCAAATTTGTATCAGTCTCTTGTTGACAAAATGAGAACAGGGAATAAAGAAGGAGAAAGTGGCTATGGATCTTTGACAAGAAATTCACCAATGACACAAAACAACTCTCCTCTTGAAAATCGTTCATGCTCATCCGCATCCTCTTCCCATGGATCACCTCATCATAGTGGTAGTGGTAGTGGCAGTGGTAGTGGAGGTTGTTGTGGAGGTAACAGTAGTAGTGGTGACTGTCTTGAAGGAATGACCAAGAGAACTGATCAACGAGTTGTTTTCTCCGACTCCGAGTCTGTGGCTCCCATTCGTCCACCAAGACGTAAAAAAAAGTCAACCTCGTCTTCATCAGAAGGTCATTTAAAACGTTACAATTCGGATGACTCTATTCTTCTCAAAATGCCTCATCGTCGAAAGTCCATGAAGGGCCACTATCAACAACATCGCTCACAACAACAACAACCGTCTTACATGAAACCAAAGAAAAGAGTCCAAATTTCTACACCGGAAGAGACAACTTCGTCAGACTCTGTTAATGAGTCCATTGATCAAGTTTTAGACAGGATAATTAATCCTGGTGGGATGTCATTCAATGACCTCAAACCATCATATCAAGAACTCATCCTTAAAATTGCTCTCACACTCACTCAAGATCAATTGTATAAAAAGAGTAAACAGGCAATGAAGAAACATTCACAATTTCATTTTAGAAAAAAGACAACTAATAATAATTCTAATAATAAAGGACAAGAAAATTCAGATGATAATTCACAATTTTTAAATCTACTCCTCAAATCATTCTCAAAAATAACATCCCCAAAAGTTTCAAATAATGTCAAACGAAATAGTGCTAAATCAAATTTTTCAGCGTCTAAATTAAATAAATCAAAATGTCCCCCTAAAGTCATCTTAAAGAAAAGTAGTAAGGATGAGGAGCCATTCATGTCTTATTGTAGTGGTTGTATGTGTGAACAATGCAGTGAAAAATGTTATTGTTCATTACCATCCAAACACAATGTCAAAATTATTGGCTTGCCACCCCCACAATCAACTTCAACTACTAATGGCAATGGCGTCTCTTCCAGTCCTACTAATCAAAATGGGGCTCATATTGATGAGTGTTCAAAAAAACAAGGAAAATCATGTCGAAAAATTGATTCAGACAATCAACCAAGGAAAAAAACATGTGGTTATGACACGGACAGTTGTGCAGGTCAGTATGTCGTAACTTTGAATAATATTTTACGAGGTAATTATGTATTAAATTTTATTGTCTATTTTTTTCATGTAGAGAGTGAAAAATGTTACTGTTCTCTTCAACGTGTCAAATCCAATGGACTGAAAATTTACAATATAAATTTGGACACGGAGACGTCCGACACGGACACAAATTCTTATGATTTTGAGAATGGGGATGAAAATTTTCAAGGGATGAAAACTGTGTCAGCTCGTTCTGTAGAAATATTATCTTATAATCCATCCAGACGACCTTCTTATAATCATCTTTCTTCTCCTCCTCCCCTCTCTCAACTTTTACAGACGACCAATGCAATGGTTCATTTTGAAGACAAACAGTCTCCATCATCATCTCACCATTGCAGTAATGGACATGGTAGTAAGGGAATTGTTGGCTCAAGAAATCACTCAGGCGGTTCCTCATCCTCCTATTTACATTCGGTACAAGACTATCTCCACTATTCATTTCATTAACAATGGTTGTGTGGCAGTATAGATAAATACTTTACAAAATGTTCAGAGTAGCTCACTAAATAAAAAAAATCCTTTTCCCCAAACATTTTTCTCTCCTTCTTCTCAAACTACATGACAATCAATTCAGTATAGAATTAATTTGAGATCACACACAAAGAATCCTCTTGTACACACACCTAGAGCTTCGGTGTATTGTTGAAATCATGATTTTAACGGCTATGCATGCCAACTTTTTATCTTTTTAGGATTAGCATGAGACCGTGACATTCTTTTTTTTGTGTACATTTTCTCTCTCCATATAAATACATAAGAGTACTATTTCTGATTCTTTATTTCACCATATTGAGTTGTTTTAATCTATTTTCTTCTCTCTCTCTCTTTACCTTCTGGCTTTGTCCCTTTTTTCCCCTTTAGCTCTCTCTCACGATCCCTGTTAATTTAATTTATTGTACTTTCCAAATTAAATGAGTAGACACGTTTAAATAAATAAAATACTGATTTTGATGAATGATTTTTGTTTCAAATTGTTTTTACAGTCTCCAGACAATTTGTCACCCAATTCAATGCACCAGCGCAGTAAAGTTCTTTTGATTACTGGCTCATCTAATCCCTCAACTCGTGTTGTCTACAAAGATAATTATAATGGTGGTCGTCTTGACTTTAATGATGGGAAAAAGAGTCGAACTTCCAACAATAGAAATCTGGTGGATATTGTGGAAGACCATGAAGATCATGAGCATCGACGAGAGTCTAGTTCTGATGATAAGAAAGGCTTACCCCCTGAGAAAATTATTTCTATGAAGAAAACAGCAGAATTGGCAGCAATGTTTTGTGACTTGAATTTAAATCAGACCACGGATATTGTTTCATTTGATGAATCTGATAATTTTATTGATTCTACAGCCACTACAGAAGAATCAAATGGTTCCTTAGATTTTGAGGCATCCCTTGGTTATTTGCCATAATCATGGGAATCCATTTTAAATTGTTTTTTTAATTAATTAGTTAAATCATTTTGAAATGTATACAGTAACGGTTTACTGTTTGTTGTTGTGTTTGTTATTATTGCTCATTATTACTATTCTACATGGTTAATTAATATTGTAATACGTATTTACATTGCGCTTAATTTCATTTTTAAATTATGAATGCTTCCCCAATATAATTATGATATGAACGTTTCCATAATAAAATTCAATGTATTCCATTTGTCGCATATATTTGTATTGTTTTTATTCGTGATTAAAATATGGACATGTGAAAATAATAAAATTTATTTTATCTATTTCACCTGAAATTTTCTGTGTATATGTTCTCCTAAGTCATTTATTTGTGGAAAGTATTTACTTATAATTTTGCATATTTTCAGTGGGATGAATTAGTAAAGACCGTGAAAAAAATTTAGATCAATCCAATCGACCACATTTATTTTTTTAATCAACAGGAGTACTTCCATGCTAAGGAATCTTAGAAAAATTTCTGATACAAAATAATTTTGTAACACTGAATATGTTAACAGAGCATTTTAGAAAGCTATTACACAAACATGACAGTAATTATTTCACATGTTTAATAGTAAAAAAAACTGTCAATATTCGTCTAATATTAATTAAAATGTCTTTTTGTTTTCAAAATATGTATACCTTAAAAACAATTAAAGGTACATTTTGGTACATATCAGTATATGATGAGCAGTTTTTGAGCTGACAACTCGTAAATCAAATCTATATAATTATTTAAGGAATTAAAATATACTATGTAGTCTATAAAAAAATTTCGTGCAGAAGACATTGGATATATATCTCTCATTTCTTAAACTTACTAAAAGGAACAAAAATTTTAGTCTTTTTCATAGTCACTCAGAGTGACTCAATCTCTTTAGCTTTGTATAAAAAGTGGGTTCAAGGTTATTATTAACCTCAGAAAAAATATTGTATTACAAAATATCATGTAATCATGTTTATTGTTATTTTTTCCATTCGGCTCTCACAATGTAGAATTACGAATAATTCATTTTTATATTCTTACATCAGTACATATAACATGCTTAAAGTTTCCCTATATGAGATCTACATATAAAAAATATATTGATGGCTTTTAGAGTATTCCTAGTTGATAACAAACGATTTGAACACAAGTATAATCATATGGAAGTAATTAAGGTCCCAAATTCTACATTCTTTTACAACTACTTAATTAGTTTACATTTACTTTTTTTTCATGACTCACAAAATTCAAGGCAAAGAAAAAAAGTGATAAAGGCAACGAATACAAAAAATATTGAAACATGAAAAATTCAACAATTATCAGAACACTTTGATAATAGACTAAAGATAGTACAAAAGATGGGATAACTTTTCATGAGGACTATTATCAAGAGCCATTCCTAGAAAGAAAACAAATTTTTGTACTCAAATTAGAATTATTCAATGTATAGGTAGTCCTAATTTAAAATAAATAATAATTCAATTACATACCTGTAAGATAGGCGAGTTTGTAAGCATATTGACAAGGGGCTGGGACAGCAACAGTACCTGACCAATTGAAGTACATGTGACAAAGTTTATATGTTAACCTTTGAATTTGATCCGGCTCAAAACCCTGTTGATCTAGTAGCACATTGTAAGACGTTGGACTCACAGTACCTTGTCGAACACTTTGGGCAATTAGATAAAAGTCAAATCTGGAACAATAAAATATATAAATTTAAAAACCATTTTTTTGGTGGAAGAATAAGTATGTAAATAAATTGATAAACATTTAATTTGACCCTCACCGTTCTGGCAAAGTAATCACATCATCCACTATAGTACCCGGCTCAGGATTTCCTGAGTTATGACCATGACCGACAGCAAATATTCTTGTGTTGATCTTTTTAGTGACAACAATGAAAGAAAATTTGGGAAGCACACGTTTTGCTCCTTCATAAACAAACTTCAAAGCATTCTGTTAAAAAATGACATGAAAAGTTTCAGTTTATATATAAATATCAACGCATGATTATTATTGATTCTATACCATGTTATATTCTTTACTAGTTGTGTTTGATAAAAAGTAAAGTTAACCTTAATCTGTTCAAGCTCTGTACTATAAACATATGTGAGTTGGCCATCTCCTACACCATCTCGAAACATAATTATTCTGTCTGGTAAAGCTCCTTCATTCAAGTTGCGGTAAGCATGAAGACATTCTATAAATTCGTGGGAAAAATTTGTTATTACAATCATCAATATACAACATAATTATAATTATTCAATTTTTTAACGTATTCATGTGTGTCTGCAATGAACTCACTTGACATATCCTGACATACATTAGATGACAACTCTTCTTTATTATTATGGAATGAAATTGTACTATAATACTTTGCAAAGGTCTTTGTTGTCGTTGCCACCATAGCTCCAACACTTCTTCCTGTAAATTCATATATTAAAAAATTTCATATTGATTACAAGAATACATAAAGGATTTGTCATGTTTTTTAAAAAACGAACCTTTACGCTTTCCACAATGATAAACGTCAAATCCAATGAGCATAGCGGTCTAATTATAAAATAATTAAAAAGTTGTATGAGGGCATGTATTTAATTTATGACTGCTTTAATTAGTTACATGTAGTTTTAATTTAAAAAAACCTTACATACCTTTATAGGATTAGACATTGTCCAGGGTTCACCTCCTAATTTAGCTGCCATTTGTACCACACATTTTGTAGCAATTGCCATTAAATTTTTTGCCTTGACATTTTTAGTTAAATAACATTGTGAAGATATCCCAAAGTCAACGACGCAACGTCTCTTCACAGCCGCATATGTCTCGAGTTTGTTGGTTGGTAGCACCGCAAAAATGAGCTGTAAATTTTTAAATTGTCCATAATTGGCCATGGCTTGATCAATTTGATTGACATAATTTTGAATTTGAATATTAGGCAGAATGATACTAAAAATAGAAACACCAATCACCGTATTAAATATCATAAAACTACATAAGTAAGATGACACAATTTTACTAGATTGAATTTAGTACATTTCCACACTCACATTTCTAAAGGAAAATTAATGCGAAAATTTAGCGGTCGGGACACTTGTTGCATAACCTTTATTAAGTTATCAATGCCATGAGAATCTCTATGTGGTACAATTATGACCCAACTCCTGAGCTCCCTTGTCGAGTACAATCTTTTACCTAATGGAATGAGAATTAAAAAGTTAATTATAAAATTTGAGTAATGATACTTTAAATACTTTTACTTATATTTGACTACTCTTCTGCTTCACTAAAATTTCAAATTCATTTGTAATAAAATGAGTCATTTTAAATGACCATACTTCTAAAAGCCATAGTCCAGTCAGCTTTTCTTCGAGGGTCAGGATCCTCTTTTGCATTGTCAAATAAAATGGTCTCTTGTGGAAGTACACGTCCTCTTAGTGACACCAGGTCTCTGCTAAAGTCCAAGCCCCAAAGTCGAAGATCAGCTTTTACCTTCAAAATTTAATTCATAAGTCATTTTACAAAATTATTCTATGAACCTTGAGAGTAATTTTTGGGAAACAATTAGTGACAACTATTATAAATGTGAAATTAAATTGTACCTCAGGGGTTGATTTCAGACGCTTCATGAAAGTCGAAACAGCCTCCATACGAGTTTGAGGACCCATATGCAGATGGGTCGAAAGCTCTTTCATCATTTGAAAATTGGTTCTCATTGATTCACTCAAACCAGTCATTTGACTGTTTTATCGTATCATTAAAAAAATAAACATTCCATCAAAAAATTACATAAAGTTTCTCATTTGTGAACCATCTTGTATGTACTTAACTCAATAAAAATTAAAACAAAAAACTCACCAAAATTCCGGTACTAGTAAAATTGGCCCCGTCTGTCCACGATGAAAGTCTCGTTTCTTTGGTCTTGAAACCAGCAAGGGTTGTCTCATATCATAAATGTGAATTTTGTAACGCTCACTATAATAATCAGCATATGTTTGTCTATCCCCATGTTTTCCACGTTCAAATGAACAAGCTGGATTAGTTGTCCAATCGATATCATCAATACGATAGGTTTTACGATTATAGTGTGTCATTACAATGGTGCCTACCAGTTCATCCTTAATGACTTGCTAGATACATTTTCATAAAAAAAAGTTTATAATTTAACTCATATTTACATGGAGAAAGAAAGAGTAAAAATGTAAATGAGTAAGATTGTACATAATATAATCTGTCATAAAATTTGATATTAAAAATTACATCTGATTTTCGGTCTGTTTTCATTTGCATAATAACATCTAGAACAGTTTCCTGTCGCAAGACTTTGTGTGTGACTTCCACACTGAGTAACACATTATTTTCATGATTTCTCATACTTGTGATGTATCCCGGCCATAGCTCCAACCTTAGAGCTGTCATTTTAATTCCTCTAGCTCGATCATAAAAATGTCGTCCCAATTCCTCAAGCTTCATTGCTGACAAACATTTACGGACCGTAATGTTAAAGAATTGAAGATACATTACATCCCCAGGAGCTAATTCTTGAACTAATCGTACCGACACTTCAACTTTCTCATTGTCAGAGTCTCGTACAGAGTACAAAAGCATGGGCTGTATCAAAAATAATTTTTAAAAAATTTAATTTACTTTGTTATAAACTGAGTACATTAACTGTTCTATTGACAAATAACTTACGTCCGGAGAGAGTCGGTTTGCTGTATACAGTGTTGACCCATCAAAGATGTATGATCCAAGAACAGGAGAGTGGACTTTAAGAAGTGACTTTTTAACATGAGTACGCTCTTCATCAGGTTTAAAGTCAACACGATAATTAAAAATGCACCAGTCGGGTCGCTTTTTCAGTACAAAGAAATTTGCTAATAAATCGATTGGCTGACCAGTCTTTCCTCTCTTCCCGTTGTTACCAATATAAGCATGAGGTCTTGAGATGACAGAATCCATACGTTCCTGGGTCGTTGGGTAATGCCTTTCACGTCGAACACCTCGTCTACCCTCAACTTTCACAACAACACCATCCACAATTTCCGTTCGAGCACCACCACCTGAAAAATGTACACGCATAATAATATTTGTTCATCTCTAAAAATGCATGAAAAATTTCAATGAAAGAATCCTCTTACCTCTTCCACTATGTCCCGATCCTCTATGTCCTCTGCTTTCTCCCCGGCCTCTCTCTCCATTACCGCGAATGCTTTCTCCTCCTCGGCTTCGGTCTCCTTCAGTATCATAGACGTAGCTACTACTACTTGGTCCTCCGCGATCCGTCTCTACATCTCTACTATGTCGATCTTCTCTACTTTCACGAACTCTGTCTTCATCATTGCCTCTATCTCGATGGCGTGAGGAATCTTTGGATCTCTTGGCGTCACTACCTAAAAATTAAGAGGATAAAGAAATAAAATTAATGGTCCACAGTGGCACAAATTATCAATGAAAGTTTGTTTAAACATTTTCGTCAGCTAAATTTTATTCTGAGTCCGCATAAACTTTGAACTATATATTGTGTACCTAGTCACATTATAGAATCTACAAGTGGAGGTAGGAAGTAAAGTAAAGTATACTTAGTAACTCTACTAATCTACATGACATCTAATACATTTCAGTCTATAAAATGCCGGCCAAATATATATATATATATATACCCTGCTCCACTGACAATACTCAAGATCAATTCAAGATAGAAATATACTAAATAGGGCCGTACAATATAATTGTATTTTTGTATAGCTTACATGTCAGATAAAAATTTTCATAGTTAAAAAAATATGCCCAAAACTTGGACTTCAAGTTCAAAAAAAGGAATTCTAACTTAGAATTTCTAAGTATAAATATTAGAAAAAAATCAAAGACATACCTCGTCTCTGTTGAGTATATTCGGGATCAGGATCAAATCTCTTCATGGTTGACCCCTCAACGACATCGCCTCAATAAAATGTGCTGAATCCTGACACTGCTTTCCTAATTAAAATTTGTTGAAAACGTAAATGTCTAAAACTTAGAAACCTCGTCAAAGAGTATATTAGAAAGTTACATGTACATAGTAAATCCACTCTATTATGTTTACCGCCGTTCTGTTATTTTTTTACCGCTAAGGACATGAAAATACCTCCACAGTGGAGGCCCTACTACTTTCATTAAAATTATTTACTGAAATTAGCGTCTATGTATCCTGAATGTATCCTAATTGCGGGAAATACCTTAGATTTCAAAGGCTTTTATTCTGTTAATCGAATCGGTTTATGGTCAACAAAAGGAGTTTCTCGTTCTTGACTGCTTTTTCCAATGGATCCGAACGATATTCCAAAATGGTAAGATTCAATAGATCCATAAGACACTTTTTTTCCGCTTGAACTAGAAAATAGTCTTGCAATACATTTTGTCACTTTTGTTTATAATTTGCATGTAAATTGAAATTTTGTAACTTTTATACTTACAGGGCTGCGAAACCGATTCCTGGTCTTCATTTGGATGTAATGAAGGGTGACAAACTAGTTCAAGTAAGTTGTTTGATAAGCCAGATTAATTTAATAGTATGGAACTGTGTTGACATCAAAATTAAATGTGCCCACAGGGAGCACAACTAATTTTGCTTATGCCAGTATGTGAACTAACTTGAGTATTGTTTCGATGAAATTTGTCATGTACAGAAACTTATGATTGATGAGAAAAAGTGCTACTTATTTGGACGGAATGCTCAGCTAAATGACTTTTGCATTGATCATGCTTCATGTTCAAGAATACATGCCGCTCTGGTCTACCACAAACATCTTAGTCGATCATTTTTAATCGACTTGGGAAGTAGTAAGTTTTTATTTTTATGTCTGGTTAAAACCAAAGTTTCAATCTTGTCATTTGCTCCATTCTATTAGCACATGGAACATATATTGGACGACTTCGGTTAGACTCGAGGAAGCCAACTCAACTTCCTATTGACAGTATGTTCCATTTTGGGGCTTCAACAAGACAGTATGTAATGAGATCTAAACCTCCTAATGTGGTTCCTCGTCCCATTATGGAAGAATTAGAAAAGTTATCTGAAGATAGTGAGGGAGCACTTTTAGGCTTACCCGAAACAGATTCAGAATTAGATGTAAACATACTAAAATCATTATATTTTTAACTCTAGCATAATATGATGGAGTACATAATTGTCAATGATGAAATTTTTGTCCCTTTCGTTTTCAGAATTTGACCGAATTTAATACTGCTCAAAATAGACGCATATCCATGTTGGGTATTGTAGATGAAAATAAAAGAGTAACTAATTCCAAACGGAAAAGGAAAGGAAAAGGTGTCACTTTTAATGAAGAAGAGGTAAGCAATTTTCATTAGCAGATTTATTCAGATTTTGAAATCAATAACATTCAACAATATTATTACAAAAAATTGTAGGAGATAATAAATCCAGAAGACATTGATCCTACTGTCGGTCGGTTTCGCAATCTTGTTCAAACTACCGTAATTCCTTCATCGAAGGCAAGTTTTGAAATGAACAACATGTTATGATTATTGATATCGTTTCATGATTACATAATATAATCCACATATAAATGTCTTTAAAATTATATACAATTTGTTGAATGACTGTTTTTTAGAAATCAAAATTGGACTTAGGTCTAATTCCAATGCCTGTTACCAAGCATCAAAACTTCAAACGTAAGATAGACCATTTTTATTAAATAGATATTAACTATGCACCAAAAGTGGTAGTCTAGAAAGAAGAGTCTTCTTTTTTTAAAAAAAAATGTCTTCATTTATTTACAGTACCACGCGTAGCAAGCCTTTATGATGATCTGCCGGATGAAGATTACCATAGTTCAAAGAATATTAGCACATCGCTTACTTCACTGTCAACAAAACTTGGACTTCCACTCCCCAATCCAGCTCCAGATATAGATATAGATGTTGCAATAGAAGAACCAAAACCACTTTTACAGTCTATTATTCCTCCTCAAATTCCAAGACATGTGAGGATATATTTGATCAATTTTTACTCTCTCGACTTGAATAGTTATTGTTTTGTTTGTTTTGTTTTTAAAATTCATTTCGTCATTATGTAATTCGTTTCACAAAAATAACTATTTGTTTGTTAACAATGCGTTCTTTTGTTTTTCAGTTGGAGAACCTCAATGAACCTCGTAAAAAGAAATATGCCAAGGAAGCGTGGCCTGGGAGAAAGCCTGGACCTGCAAATCTTCTGGTTTGAATTGTTGGTCATTGCTGTAAAATTATATTGTAATTTATTTTTAGAATTGGACTTTTTTTCTAAGATATGTATATTACATCGGTATTAGGAGGAAATGTCACATAATTTTACCTTTAAATATGAAGAGGAGTCAACGTCTCGGATGTTTTGGTTTAACTACAGATACCATTTTCTGTTTCAATTTTTGTTCTTTTTAAATTGCTTGCATATCAGCAATTCTGGAGTGATATTCCAGTAGCTAAAAAGTTAGGTATTTTGGCAGGCTGAGATTTTTGTATTATTTTTTCTTGTATTCTATCTCCACCTCATTCAATATTGTTGCTGGGATTTTTTTTAAAAAATGCATATATGCAATATTGAAATCTTTTAGAGAATGAAAAAAAAACTTGATCGAGTCTTAGATTAATGGATTTATTTTTTGTGTCAAAAAAAAATTGAATTGGGAAATAAAATGAAGAATAATTAATATAAAATTATAAATAAGCCTCGTCTTTTTTCGTTCGTTTCACCTAGTATTAAAGTACAAGTAGGTAATAGCTATGTACATACAAGAGCATATTAAAAAGAAGAAAGTAATAAAACTTAATATTGTAAAATAAAAATACTAGAGAGGAATATTTATATTACATTGGGGATTGTCTTTGAGACTGTAAGAGTATTTTGTATTTTTTTACATATCAGTAAAATTTCCATAAGAAATTAAGCAAAATTATTACTAATGTACATATTATCTACTTATAAAAAACAAACATGGCAATCAGTAGTCATAAAACTGAATAATATTCAGTTGTCATATTATGACAAAATTCGTACATTTAGAATTTCTAACTTAGAAACTACAAAAAAAACTTATAACGAATCCCTAAATGTTTCGCTGGTGTTGTCTGAATCTTCGTAGAGTCTTCGATTAGAACTTGAACGGGACTCGTTTCGTCCTGTCAGAAATCATGAAATAGAGAAAGTCAAGTACAAAATAAAATAAAATGTCATAAATTAATCATAAATGTATGCAAGTTACCCGCTTTGGTCTTTTTTGCTAAAAAATGAAGGCTGAAGGCTGCTATCACGACGGACATGATTTGGATAAATACTAGGGCCACAATCAATGACACCCAAACTGATTTATTTGTGTCAAACCACTGTGAGAGTTCTGAACTACAACTGGCCTGAGTAAATCATTAAAAGAGAGAAAAGAACAAAATTATTATTATAATTTTCCTAATAATTATTACAATTAACATATTAAATAGTAATTCTTACAAGAAACATAGAGATACATCAAATGCAGTGACTGACCACAGTACAATTTTATAGCTATAATTTGACTGACTAATAAAATAAGAAAACTTCCTTGACGTCTCTTGTAGAGAGACCTCACAGTCTATCAGCAGAGATTTTCATGGAATAAAAAAAAATGAAATTTATTGTCTGAACAATTATCGTGGAGGTGAGTAACAATGGTGTGTGTTGTAGTTTTTGTAAAATTATTCACAGACCTCGTCTTCTACATTGTCATTAGAGAGTAATTAGTTTGGTAGCGTGAGAAGTAGTATTAAGAAAAATAATGTAGTGTGCAAGGGATTTGTGTAGGAGACTAACAATATAAATATACAGAAGAAGAATCAACGGAAGGAAATTGAGAAGAAGACAAGTAAAAGGAAGTTAAAGTGGAAAGTTAATATGCTTTAATTTTTTCCATTCACTACTACATACTACTAGAGTGTCAGGTCACATTATACCAATTTGATGGTACATTCCCTCTCTCTCTCTCTCTTTAGTTGAATATATATTCGCCCAAGTGTAAACAATATTTTTGTTAACTAAACTCACACTCACTACTTTTTTACACTTGTTAAAACCTTAATTTATGTCTCTAGGGTGGCTCATTTTACAATGTAGATACACGCAACTAACAATGTAGCCTCATTTCAGCTCAATAGTCTAACCCTGTGTACTAATGTGTTTTCACTTTAAATATTTTAAGAATGTGAATTATACCTCATCATCACTGTCATTTTTTTGTATTTAGTCTCTAAGCACTGGCTATGAGAATCTCACATGAGTCATGATAAAATTTTACACTGAAAAAAAAAAGTTTTTTGGCTAGTAAATTCAACTTACAAGTTTCAAGCGTTTTTCCCCTTGATAAATCTCATAGCAGGATTGATCCATGTGGTAATTGTTACCTGTATTAGAGAAAATAAGAGAACCATATATGAGAGCATTCAAGTTGAGACAAAAAAGGTAGGATGACATTTGTGAGAAATTATCTCTTTTTTTTGAAACTTTGGGAATTTACCTGCAAATTCTCTGGGTCCTTTAAATCCACAGCAGTGTAACTGTAATACATTTTAAAAAAACATGTATAAAGTCATTTCAATGACAAGTGAGAAGGGAAACAAAGGACAAGATTTCACCCATAGCCTACACAATAAATTAGCAAGGTTTCTTTTTATAAAAACCCACCTCACAAAAAAATGTATTCTGTTAATTTACAAACTTTTACTTGCGGTTTTAATCAATTGAAAAAAGATATAAATATACTCGTACAGTGACTAAAACATTTTTTTTGACAATTAACACTAATTAATTGTAGTTTCATTTATTTATGTTTCCTTCTCTCTCTCTCTCTCTCGCTTTCTTGTATAATATAAATTGTCTCATTTGTAAATAATACATTGGATTTTATATATGAAAGAGATAGAAAACAGCGTGAATAATTTTGTAAGTTTGATTCTCTTTTTCTTGTCCTTTGAAATGGGAAGAGGAAGACAATGAAAAAAAGGAGAGATTTTAATTCATTTGTTTAAATGTAAATCATCATTTGTTATTTGTATTTACTTACTGAAGACTGAATAAAATTTCGAATACTTTGATTAGACTCCATCCATGCAAAGCGTAGGATATCCACGAGCTGAAAAGATAGAGAATCAACACAATTTTATATAAACTTTATATTCTAAATCATCTTCACAAAGATGCCGCACTCTCTACTAATTCTAGTAGTTACTCTACATGAAAACAAGAGAGGTCAATTAAATTTATCTTAACCTTCATCTTTGGGTAATGTGTAGAAACATGAAGAAATTAGGAGCATGAAAATAATACTGAATCTTTTCATTAAAAGAGGAAAGAATAACAGAGAAATTGTTTTATGACTAAATGCATCAGTTTCTACTTAATTTAACTAGGATTATAAATTATAATTAAAACACTTATGGACAATGAAATTGAGCATATAAAATCTATCACATGGTCTAAAAAATCTCCCAAATAAAATCTTGGTCATTGAAGCGACGACAAGACAGTAAAGTTAGTAAAAAATGCATGCTCAATTTTTCATGTCTACTTGACAATATTAGATTACTCTACGGTCATCAATAGGACGGGGTCACAATAGTTGAGGAGTTTGACTTTTAAACTGAGGGAGGGGGAAGAGGTGAAAGTTGAGAGTGATGAAACCAAATGGATTTTGTATTTTTTAAGCTCTCTTTCAAATTAAATGGAATGATTGCATATACACGGAGAGAGACGATTGTTGATTCTTTGAATAATTACAGGTGTTTATTGAAAAGAGAGTATTTAAACAGCTTATTGTCAACGAGGAGTGCTCATAATGTTGTGTAGGCGTTCAACTCTGACGTCACACATGATGAATTTTGTAGCATGAAGAAGCTCCACTTCTAAAATTAAATTAGACTTGCTTTTTTTGTCTTTTTCCTCCCATTATACTCCTCCTATTTTAATGGCATATTATGTTTCTTTTACATAAGCATCTAACCCATCCTCAAAAAATTATTTTTTAAATAAGTACAGCCATTACCTTTACGTTTTCACCAACAAGAAACTTTTTGTATTAAAATATTCAAGGCACATTGCCTGTCATATATTTTTGAAAAAAATTATTTTCTTCCTAAAGTTAATTATAAGAAAAATGCTGACAAGAAAACAAATAATTTTTATATTATTCAAAAACAGGAAATTATTACAAGAAAATGTCTTGATTATGCCAAATTGGCGTCAGCTGAAAAATGAAACTTGTTGACCATCTCAAAGTAAAAGACAAAAAAGAAGTAGATTTAACTATTGACTCAACTACAAGAAAATGAAGACGAAAGTTAATAAAAAAATGGTAAATATTTAAGTTCACAAGAGACGTCAAATAGAGAACCATATGTTTACATATACTGGTACAGTATAGGAAATAAATAATAGAGATTACGGGAGAATGGTATCTAAAGTATATAAACTTAAACAAGTATAAAAAATGGAGGTTAATCTTCTTCGTCATTTGTCGTTGTTTGTTGTCATTTTTTTTAGCCCGTCAACTGCTCTTCTTTTCTAACTTACAATGTACTTTTACAACAGAAGAGACAAAAAAATGTTTCATGTGTCGGGATGACACACAAGTAACAGTGTCTAACATACAAGAGGGGGGCATAAATATGACATGGCGTACGGTGTTTTATTTGTCATTGAATTAAATTTGAGAATCACTCAACTTTTGTCGTGCTCAAAAATCCCTTCGCGTAGAGACAATAAAATTGACTACAAAAATCCATGATCTCCCATCTTTTCTTCTTCTTCAATGTCTATTCTTTTGGATGATTTGAGTCCAAGAATTTAAAAGTGTACAAAATGAGTACATTGTACCCCCCTCCCTCCTCCTATTTACTACGAGACGAGGGTTTAAAAAACTCCTTTTACTTTTTTTTGTAGGGACAGAATATTATGAAAATGTAATCTTATTTAAAAAGCTTTCATCATTAAAGTCGTCCAACCAAAGCCACTTTCTTGTAAACATGGCACTCTTATAAAATATAAATGAAGGACTACTACGTAGAAATGGAGTAATGAATCCCATTTAATCTAATTATTGTAGAAAATCATTCAAAATATTGGAGGAGACAATACAAAAATTTAATTAATTAATCTCGTCGTCTTACCTCAATGCGTGTGATTTGGAGTGCAAGTACTCCACCAATGGCTGCTGTGAGACTCACGACAATCATCAAAATGTACTGTAAAAGAAAAGAAATTATTTAGTCATCATGATTCATGAATTAGATTAAAATATTATGAAGACCATTTTAATTTACATAATTTGAAATTGTCATTTTATTTCATCATCTAATTTCTTTTTCGTTATAATTGATTTATTAATAATTATTACAATTTCATTTCACTAGACAAAAATGATAAATGATGGAACTAATTATTTTTGAGTTGTACAAAAAAAACATGATGGGGTAGAAAGTACAAGTACAGTTGAAAATCTTGTAATGTTTTTAGTGCATTATAAACTGAAGGGGAATATGTGTAAGCTTTCTCTCAAAATGTTTTTTTTGTATAGATTTTATATTAATCATCATTTTATAAAAAAAAATATTTCAAGGGATTTCCATTTGGGATTCAATGACCGAATTGAATTCACGCCTTGTCTTCCTTTCACAATCTTTTCCCAAAGACAATTTGCCAACTCTTTTTTTATCTAACGTAGTTATACATTAGTTGTTATCTTTTGAATAAATAAAATTTATGTACACAAAAAAAACACTGGACGTTTTGAATCATTTTAAAAGGAAAGGGACTAGACGAAACATATTTGCAAAAAAGTGAAAAGTGGAATTCACATGGATTTTAAGGGCAAAGAAAATTAGTTAAGGAGAATCGGATAAAGTATAGAGGAAAAAAACTAAAGGGACGTGTTTAGAATAAGTCACAAATTGGTGAACGGTATGGATGAGAGAGTGAATTAAATTGATTCAATTGAGCTCAAATTTTTATTCATGAAAGGAAATGAAAAATCATTCTTACCAGTCTAATGGTGCATGCAGTCTCACTAGCACCGGCCACCCATCCCACTAATCCTGTGAAAAATAGTGTGAGTCCAATCCCAATCACTATGTACGTCAGTACCTGTTCAAAAAATTTCACATGTAGTCAACTTGATTTTACACACACATTTACAACCCAAAACAATCCCAATTTAATGGTCATTTCTACATTCAAAAGAGCTCAAATACTCTAATTTTTTTTGTCATTATGCGATATCTGTACATGAACCGATATGCATCAATCACTTTTAACACTTACACTACCAAAACAATTCTCAAGAAATATTTGAACATTCATTTACTTTCTATGATGCATTATAAATGAACAAAATTTAGTGAAAAAGTCAAGCCATGTCAATTTGAACCAAATGAGGGAAAAAAACTAGAGTTAAATGTAATTAAAACATTGCGAATTAACGTTAGACTACATAGACAATAGACATTCGTAATATGTTGTACGTATACTGAACAATTTTTTATATTAGTTGGTAGGTTTCTTTATAATGAAAATTAAGAATTAAACTTTTAAATTTCACACGGGGGTAGGAGTACTTAAGACCAAGACCAAGTTTTTTTTTGTTGATGACTAGCCTAAAAACAAAAAATAAATTCAAGTTTTTTTAACTTGCCGGTTGCCACCTCGTGTTTATCTTTAGTGTTTAGCCTTAAGAAATAATTTTTGGATTATTCAGTTGATGAGAAAAAAAACTTTGTCATTGACAAAGGTAAAGGTTTAGTAAGGAAAATATTTAGTAAGGAAAAATATAAAATTTAAATGTGTGGGAATATTTTTTGATAAAAAATGTTACATAAAAAAGACTATCATAATTTCATTTAGTACTTCCATCCAATGTCCTACCCTATAGTATAGTCATGTTATTATGTAAAGATATAGGAGCATAAATAATTTTATTATTTTTTGTGTATCAAAACCCAGACAAGAAACTCTTGTTACATTTTATTTAATACAAACATAACTAATTAACTACCTCAGTAAAAATGATTTTGATACGTAATGGTAGGTAATGCATAATGTTCCTTTTTTTATAAAAAGTTAAGTGGAAATTTGATTGGTGAATGATGTCTAGTACACGTCAAGACGGAACAAGTTAAAATAATTTATTGCTCATTATTTGAGATGTGGAGGAGTAACCTCTCTAGACGAAAAACATTTTGAGACTTTATGAACAAAAGGAAATTACGGAAATGGGAATTTAAAAAAAAGACAACAACAAACCAAATGGGAGTTGTAAAATAATAATAAATTTAATTGTTTTCTTTCAACGAGAGAGAGAGAGAGAGCCTCTAAAAAATTGTCTACTCTTTTTTCATCCATCTTCTAAGACAGATGCAGCAAGACGAAATACTCATCATAGGAATGATCCACCCAGAGAGTCATCCCCTGCACTTTATTGTTTGTTAAAATTGTGCTAGTAGTGTCTCAAAAAACAATTAACAAAACAACAGACCAGATGTATCTGTCCACATTCACATTCCTCAGTGTCTTTAAACTCACAAGGAAATAATGAATAGGAAGGAAGAACAGGTGGTTTTATTCTTTTTATCATCATCTCTCTCTCTCATTTTTCTACGCCTTTTTTATAGCACGCATTTAATACTTGTGGACTCTCCCATTCTTAAACATGGTAAAAATTTGTACCTCCACTTCCTCACCATTAAGATCCCTACCTCATCCTCTACAATCAAAATAACATGGTCTCTCTCTCTTTCTACACGGTGGTTATATTTCAACAATGTTTCTGGTTCTTTTTTTTTGGCTTTAACTATAAATGAGAATCTTGTGCATGTACTTTACCTTACAGTTCATAACTTTTGATTAATTTACAAGCTCTCACTAACCAAATAAAAGAAGAGAAATGAATCTTGTTCCTCCTCCATAAATAATAATAATGACAATCCTTATTTTTTTCTATTCTTGTTTCCTCCCATGGCATCTTCCTCTTCATGCTCATTGCCATTGTCAATTTAAAATCTACATTTCTGCTCTTGTTCTGTCAATCTAATTTTTATTTCTTTTTTTATTACAATTGTCTCACTAATTTTCATTAACAATGATGACGATATATTCCTACAGACAATAATTTCTTTTTTTAAGTGTCTACAGTGCACATTGACGAAATAATTCTAAAACATTTTCTCTGCTCTTAAAATTTTGTGAAGAATTAATACGCATTATACTGCATTAATACTGTTATAAATAAAATATTCCATTAATTTTTAAAAAAAATATTATTTAATTGCTACCTAACAAGAGTTTTTAGTTACAATAAAATGATTTTAATTTCAATCTAGAGCTACCTAAACTCATTTTTTTATTATTAAAAGAATCATAAAAAGTGAAAAGAAAATTATATCTGTAATTCGTGTCATGAAGGTATCCATTTTTTCATAAAAATATTTTTACTACATTAATTTGTTATAACTGAGCAAACTAGGAAATAAAGTTATAGTAATTTGTACTTGTACTTTGTGTGATACAGTTCTTTGACTTGTACAATTCTTAAAGTTTATTTGACTTTAGAACTTAAGCTTTATTATTTTTGAGTTTTGACCTTGTCTTGTTTTTTTATCGTGATTCATGAACGTCAATGAGAGAGAAATTGAATAAAGAAAGATACGCTCAATATTTATTTTTTCATCTTAAGCTCTTAAGGACCTAAAGTCATAATCCTGCATGAAATGTAACTCGTCAATAGTCTCATCAAATTATGATGGTAATTTAATACAATTTATTATGAGCATAAGCCACTCTCTCAACAATCTTGTGTGATCGTATCACTTTTACTGTCCCAGTCTTTCCCGACGATCTCATTTTTCTTGGCTCTTGCTATCAAACAAATTGTACAGTTTTATTTCTTCATGTTTTAATGTCAAGATAGTTGTTACAAAAAAAATGATAACAATTTCCTACACGTCTCCTCTTCCTCTTACTCTTCATTTCTTTTGTAAAAAAAAGTCTTGTTCATTAGAGTCAATGAAAAAAGATTTCATGCACATTTATTATAGGTCTACATTTTTTGACAGGCTACAATTATTTTCCATTTACAATCCTAATTGAATTTACTTGTAAATTATATTTTCCTTGTGTATGAACATTACCATTTACTCGTACTATTTGTACAGCCTCAAAAATTTAATGACTACAATATTTCTTAAATTCCCTATAAAAGGGATCAACTTTCCAAAATTTCATTTTTCAATTCTAAATTCTAATTGTGAGATTAATTAAGTTAAATTTTGGTACATATTTTATGTGAATTTTTACATTGTATATATTCATGTATATGAGATTGTATAGGAGAAAAGAGGTCTAAAATTGTTTGATTGTTCACGACAGTTCATGTCAAAATCCTCCTCCTCCTTGATTCCCCATAGATGGTAACTTTATTTCTCGGCTCAAATCTCTCTCTCTCTCTCTAATACAAAGATATGAGGAACGATTAGACATAAAACTATGGCTTCAAGATAAGTGACAAGATTGACTCACATGTAACTCCCAAGTGCCGTACAATTAGTGCCAACATGTTAAAAAAAATTCAAAAGGGCGTCTGTCTCTACATTAGTAAAGACGTTTCACTTTATTAAAGTGACAAAACATTATTTACAAAGTAAATGAGAACAAGATGAGACTCAAAGGGAAAAATTGTGGGGATCAAGACTTGCCATTAGTTTATATGTGTCTGCTATTATTTGTAATGGGGGATGTCTATATATTATTGTGTACACCATTCAAACTAATTCAAAGTAATGTACAAAAATTTGTATGAGGCATACTTGTAAGTATCACTTAACATGGTCTGTGCCTCGAGATTATCATTGAATTTATTTCTCTCTCTCATCTCGCCCTCACATCTTCCCCTTAATATTATACAGCCAGTTATACTTTTTAATTTGATAACATCACAGAATCAAAGTCTCTCTCTCTCTCTCTACTTTGTATGTGATTCACAGTTTTACTTTGGACAAAATGTAATTAGCTTGAGGAGCCAACGTTAAATTTTTGAGGGCATGAACGTCTAATTATTCTTTGAGAGAGTCTTCCTCTTTTCTTAATTTTGTAATGTCATGTGACTTTTTTTTCTACTTTATATGAGCTCCAAGCTACACTCAACCATGATGACATGGAACATTGTGAATTTTGGGGTTTATTTTTCATTTTTACAATCCTCCAAAAATTTAAAACAAACACGTGAAAAGGTTAAGGGTTAAATTGTGTTAGGGCACGAAAAACACAAAAAAAACTGTACAATTCTTTTATTTAATTTAGCCCACAAATAGAAAAAAGAAGTAGACAAACAATTGAACAATTATTTCCGTCGCTGAGATTTTTTAAGTACAAGGGGAAAAAATTGTGTTTGTTCGAATCTCTGATGTTACGAGTAGTCATCCTAAAGAAATTTGTACTCTTTTTTAACGATTTAGTTATGCTCATTGCCTATTTAACGTGTTACATACATTTTGGTGTGTGATACGTAATCTTTCATTACGTTGGACGATTCTGATGGAGAAGGATAAGAAGCGGATTTATGCTTTACTTGGCACCATCATGGACAGACTCTGGCCATTTTACAAACATTTTATGATCCATTTATCTCCCATGCTCATTTCTATATTCACCATTACAATCTACACGAGTACAGAAACAAAGAAAATACATTTCTCATGGGTCAGATTTTTGTACATGAGCTAGAGGGAATTGAGTTAGCTAACAATTGTAAGAATAAAATGTTCAAAAAATTATTCAATTTGTAATGACAATACTCATCTTGTTTAGTAAACTAGATTCAACTCCTAAATTAACTCTACCAAAAATGACACAATAAATGATAATCAAGGTCAATGCGGGTAAACTAGATGGGCAGACGTGTGAAGCGCGTAAACAAAATTTGGGAAGTAGTGGGACACTCCTTAGTTAATTATGATGGGTTGACTCTACTAAATACAATTACACTAGAAAAAAATACTCTTCAATAAAAAGTAAATGGCAGCAGTTATTTAGTTAATAAAGAAATTAGTTTTAAATTACTTTTAAAATTTTAATAAACAAAATGTACACACTTTGCTCTAGAAATGGAGGCCATGGAAAGAGATACATGCGAATTTACTACTATTACTGCTATTCAACAATGGGTCAAAAAATGAGATTTTTATCAAAGGAATTTTATGAATTAAAATATTTAAAAAGTTGACAACGTACCAGGGTGCCAGATTGAAATTTTTGAATTGACAGATCACCTAAAATATTTTAAAAACTTAATTAATTAAATCTGCCTAGTAATTTATTACAAAATATTGTTGAGATGGACTTACATAGGATCCAAGCCACGTATCCAATAATGACACATCCCACCAACTGAAAATCATTTAAAATTATTGATCATGAATCATGTTTTGAACTGTATTTTCCATAAATATAAATTAAGTTGTGATATTAGAAGTACAAGTTGGAGAAAAATAAAATGTAAATAACAATTATAATCATTCATCACACACAAATAAATACAATGACATTGAAATTCACATGGAAAAAAGAACGGAAATATGAGCCAATGAACTTCCTGCCTTTCGTAAAAACTGTGAAATGAGGACTCACATTAAACAAGAGCACTTTAATATAGACGAATAGGTAAACTATGTACAAGTGGATTGATTGTAAGTGTATAGGATGGGGGGAAATAACTAGCCTTAGTTATTTTTTTACATATGGGGTAGTTTTGAGAGCATCATTATCACGTGTTGGACACCAAGTCTTGTTTTTATTATATTTACGGTTTTACGTGACATTGTACTACACACAGTATTTTTGCAAATAAAATCCCCCTTTTGTGTTACCCCTTTTTTGACTTGCATCATATTTTTTACACTGTAAATAACAACAACAGCTGAGATTTTACTTGAAATGTAATTCAAAATTGTAGAATAATGATACAGTGACGTGTAGGGCAATTATTTTGATGAGTGTGAATGACGCTCAAATAAATCACATTTTTATGCGTGGAATGTATTTTTATAGACATTAATTTTTTTAAAAAAACTTTAAAAAAAATATATTGGAGACTATTTTTTTCCTCATTTTTTTGAACAAGACTAAGTAATCATAATTGTCGATTTCCCGTGTCATGACATTGCAAAAAAAAATTTGCTGAACATTTTTGCGTGTCATGTAAATAAAATGTTTTTTTATCATCATTTTATTTTAGCAAATACTAAAAAATTCAGACTTTACATGCATGCAATGTGCAATACCTTGAATATCATTGCAAAAAAATGTTATTTTGTTCCCCTAAATAGAAACTGACTGCAATTTTTTATCTAAACAAGATGTGCATGAGTGCTCCCCTACATAATGAAATAAATTTGGTGTACAAAAAAATGATGGCTCAATGAAATTTCATTTATTTATACATTTATAATAGAAAAAGGAATGAAATTGTCAATATCCAAACTTACAAAGATCATGACAGCTAATGCTGTCAATGCATGTCCCAGCCAGCCAGTGGTAATCCGGCCTTTCCTCATTGCACATTAAAATTTTCCAATGCCACAAAATCAAAGATCACTTATACACTGAGGATTAATTAGTAACTATTAATCAAATGATGAAATTGAAATTCCATACTGGATCCGAATTAAAAACTGATGACACATGTAACATCACTAATAAATAGTCACCATCATGGTGTCACTGTTAAAATTGAAGTATCAGTTTCTCTTCTTTTTTTATGACGATGGGGTCACACCAAAATTCTCAACACTAGAATGAAAACACTTTTTCAAGTTAAAAAAAACCATGTATAATTGAGTCTATGTTGAGAGGTACATCCAGCAGTGATTTATCAAGCAAGTGCCTCTCAAAATGTATTCAAAACGTTGAAGACAAAGGAATAAGACGCACACAGTTGTACTCAGCCCAGATGCTGTATGTGAACTGATGGAATGGCAGCGAGGCATCAGAAAAGTACAAAAACTCTTCCCTGTTGCCCCACTTCTATTTAACTTTTTTTCATTTGATTCATCCCCTCTCTTCACACATAGTCTAACACACACAAGAGAAGGTGTAAAGAAATCCAACTAACTAAATAAATAATGTAAACATCATAACCCGAATTCTTCAATTCTCTTTCTTCTGTTCTGCTTGACGTCTACATGTACTACTACTAGGCAGAGAATTATTGCCAATGATGTGACAGCCGTCATAATAGGGTTTAAAATGCAAATAAAGTAAGTACAAAGGGAGAATAAATTTTTTGAAATTTGTTTTTACTTGTAAAGTAATAATTATAATGCGACTCGGGTTTTTTATTCATTTTATTTTTAATGAAAATATTGAATATATAAAATTATGGATCGTTTCCACAATACAAGGCACTCTTGCAGTTGTAGGTTGTAGTACATTATCATTTACATATTTTAGAATTACAAATCCGTTGCTTAGTTTTACCAAACTAATGTACATATACACTTATACAGAGTAAAACATTATTTTATATATAATTTTTTTTACATTTTACAGTTTTGTATAATAGGCAAATAATAGTACAAAGTGTGTGAATAGAATTGTTTTGTTTTGTTTTTACTAAGAATTCATTCATAATTTAATAATAAAACAATACTAATAAAAATTACAATGTCTGCGATGAAATTTTGAACGTTGCTTGTGTCTGAACGAAAATGTAATTTAAATTCAGTTTTACTATCATTTCGATATATTTTTTTTGTATATAATATTACACAATACAAGTATACTTTATGAATTTTGTATAAGTGAAAAAATTAACTTGAATTTCAATATGATTGACTTGCGCGTCGAACGATAAATATTTTATGATTAAAAAGTAAAAATTGGTTTCTTTTTCTTCTCTTTCTCAACATCCTTTGGCCGTAACATATTAAATATATATATTATTATATATTATACAAGTATAATATATAATACATCTTTCTTTTTAAAAAATTCCTATTCTACCTTAACCTCATCTGTACTCGCGTCATGTGTAACAAACGCGAAGCTGCTACTCGAGGATGATGACGGTCCTCCACTTGAACGTCTGGAATTTCTACCTGAATCTTCATCATTTTTCTTCATTTCTTCTACAGAAAAAAAATCAAAAAAATCAATTTTTAAGTAAAATTAAGCAATTATTTTCAAAAAATAAGTTATTTTAATTTCATATTTTGTCATGCAAAAAACTCTACCTTCGTATTCTGCCAAAAGACGCTTTTGATCCTCTTCAGATATCTCTACCAATTCAGCATCTCCAGCTACAATGAGAAAAAATAATTAAAACATGAATAATAACATTGGTAATTGTCAAATACAGCATCATTGTTGGAATAGAATCAATAAGACATAAAACTATGAATTAGGCAGCTTGGCTCTGTCGGGAGGTATAAATGAAATGGAACTACATATGGAATAATAACAGCTGACGGTAAAAAGACATGTACGTTAATGATCTGGAAAGCAAAATGATTAAATGACTGTAACGAGGAAATGAGAATGAGGAATAAGAAACCTCAAAACAATGTGATCATGGTAAGGACACAACAACACGTAGACAGAGATGTGAAGCCACTCACTGCGGTTTTTCACACTCACTCAACTACCTGATTCTCACATCTTGGCTCAAACTTGTACGGAAAGGCAAATAACATTTCATTATGCCAAAATTGACTCCAACAACTTTTTCATACAGGCCCTAAACTATATATGAAAAGTCCCTTTGTGGTCAAAAAAAAAACCTCAACAACTCCTTTCTCTTTACAATTTAAAATCTTTTTATCTTACCTGAAACGGCAAAATATAATAAATAATATAATTTTCATATAACAACAATGTTTTTACTCTTTTTTAATATTTAAGATCCTCCAATTCTTCGAATGTGGTGTACAGAGGAATTTGAATATTCCGAACATTCTGCTCAGTCAATTTTCTTGTAACACACAGGACCAAAACGTTGAATAGGCCACATAATAATAGTATTACAACCTCAAGAAATTATTTTGTTTCGACAGGTCATGAAAAACAATGAATAGATGTACATAGACAGAACCAAGTGCTAGCGATAAACCTAATTTCGTACTTAAGAATGTTTTAACCATTAATTGTTAGGGGCCGACGACCACATCTACTACAAGGGAAATAAATTGATAATTATGCATACTTATGTAGAAAGGCATAAAAAATGTGTAGAAACTGTGTAGAAAAATTTCAAAAATGAAATTTTCTTGTTTCCTCAAAAACTTGTTTGAAATTTAATATGAATCTAGTACAATCAGAGGTAAAATCATTTCAATTCAATCATCAATTATTCTCCATCATTGAATTCAAATAAATTGTAATGACCTCCAACAACCTTAATTCAAACATTACATTTACTGAAATGAATATTCCCAAAGGATTATCCAGAAAGAACTAAACATTTAAAATCATTTCCTCCATATGGAACTTTCCCCAAGTCTAAGTACATATACTAATAGGGATTTTTTTTATTGTACGTCTTTTTTTACAACCACAGCAACAACGTCCCCATCATGAAAAACGATCTAAATCATGTGTGTGTGTGCAAAGTTCGTGTTGAGACATAAAATAGAAATACTAACATTGACACAATGCACTCATTCGGTTACCAATGTAAACGTAGATGACATATTACACATGTACGTGACAAGACAAGGCTATATACATTGAAGTTGACGTATCAATTTGCATAGCACACCATTACTATAATCTCCAACGGGTTTAAAATATTGGTCCTACGTAATTTTTTCGAATGCATTATCTTCGAACGTACTATTTTCGAAACATTTTGTTCGAATGACATTTTAT
>JAQIVZ010001566.1:0-30708 GCA_034700945.1 Arrhopalites spinosus
GGACTGGCCACTCTGGACTAGTCCACGGTGGCTACCCGCCAGAGCCTAGGCCAGTAAAGGACCAGCCCCGCTCTGGATCAGCCCCACTCTGGGCTACGACATATATACATAATATGTACATATGTATTAGATAAGGGCTCCCGAAGTACGTATCACATGATCATAAATGCATAGCACACTACAGTATGTAGACTCACAAGTCAGTAAGATTTACGTCTGTAAATGAACTGATTGACTTTTTTCCCCTTTTCTTGTTCAATCTGTTTTCTCGGAGAGTACATATTTATATTACATGTAGTGTTGGCAGTTGAGGAAAGAAAATAAAGGGAGACTGTAGGTATTACTCTACTCCTAGTAGGTAATTTTAGTTGAAGGTGTTATATCCATGGAATGTATAACTTTGTGTGGAGTATTACGTAAGTATACATACAACTACGTGTGTACTTATTACACTTGTACTTTTTTGTAGGATTAGACATTAACTGTAAACTAGTAATGCTTAGCGTGTCAGTTAAACTCGGTGGTAACGTTGCTTGCTACTTGCTAAAGTTAAAGTATAAGCTAACTGAGATAGTATTTGTAAAATGCTGGGATTTTTAAATGTGACTATGGACTTTTTGCTGGCAGTAAAGTGAGCATAAAAGTCGTACATGTGCTTGCTTTTTGGGATAAGGGAGAAGAGAGAGAGAGAGAGCGAGTGTGTGGAAGAAGAAGAAGACAGGAGAATCTTTTATAAACTTCCTACGGGGAACATCTGGAGTGAATCTTGGCATGAATGAATGGTAGGTATACAAGAACAAAGCGAGAGTCGTACAATCATTACAGCCACTTATTCATGTAGAAAGTATCTGTACTCCGTGTGTGTGTACATTATTGAGACTACTGTTGTGTTCCCTTCTCTCTCTCTCTCTCTCTCTCTCTCTCTCTCTCTCTCTCTCTCTCTCTCTCTCTCTCACTCTCTTAGGCCTGACGAGATCAAGAGAGAGAATAGTTATGTACAGATGTAGTACGTGCCATGTATAAGTACTCTTGTACATTGAGAAGAGAGATATACAGACAGATGACAGGAACAGGAATTCGGTGCTTGATGTTCAGTTGTTGAGCTGAAAAAAAATGTTTGAACAAGAAAATTCGGATGGAAAAGATTGCTCCAGGCTTCATGTTATTTTACATAGGTGAACAAGATAAACTGTGACTTGTTTTCTCTCTCTCTCTCTCAATTTTGATGTGCATGCTGAAAAATCAGTGTCTGCTCAATCTCTTTGAAAGAGTGAAAATCACTGTATATGAAAACAAACATTAACAAATTATAAAATAAAATTTTTCTCAAAATATCCGGTTTTCCTATCCATGGGGTCCTCTCTTCATCTTCTCCCTCTTGTTCTTGCTACTCGTTGAATCTCTCTCTCTCTCAACTCATTGCTCACCCGGCGGTGATATTGAGTTTGTAGTTTGTGCTTCTTTTACTTTTTCTGTCTTGTCTTGTGAGTCTTTGAGAGATTTTTTTTGGGGGTACATTTGTTGTCAATGCATATTGCATATGCTCCACTGGGTGATACGAGTCGCGTGCTCAAGAGTTCATGACACATGACTCCCTTCAATCCCTTCAATGACCACACATGTTCTACATTGCTCTAAACTAAAATTACCATAATATATGGAGAACGTATACACTTATCATGTCTATGGATGTTGCAGCAGGGGCTATTTAACTGACAAGGAAACTATCTTTGTTCCGTATGCCACTTTTACAATTTTAATGTACATAGACGTAGCTCTGACATAACAGTCTAAAAATATGGATGACCCTTGGGGGCAGATGGTCACTATAATGACACTCGGGAAAAATTCAAGACATTCTTATACAAGTGAGCCAACAGTGTGAACGTATGAAAAACATAGGGACATTTGATTTTAAATATTTATGCTGAAACTTGAGACACGTTGTGCTTTTTCCTTCCTTCCTTCCTCATCTCCCTCTCTGTGAATCACACAGGCTGTGTCTCATGAGTGCTCTATTAGTTAAAAGCATTGGCTATTTTTGATGTTTATGCCTATTGCATATGGCCAAACATTTTCGTCCTATATTCTTCTCTCTCTCATCATTTTAAAAATAAATGCCTTTCAAATATATTAAGAGCGAGACAAAAATTTGTCCCCAAAACGGATGTAAATTTAGTACTTGTGAAATTTTATACAACTTTTTCAATTGGTTTTTATTCTATTTCTGGCTCACTTAAAATTTAACTACTGATTGGATTAGAAACTGATTGAACTAATTAAATTGCAAAGTTTCCTCAGTTTTGATGACTTTTAAGGGTGTGAAAGACATGCAAATAATTTTCATGTCAATTTATTATGTACAGTGAGATACTTAATATTTGTATATTGAATCAATAGTACGAGTAGGAGAATAGTAATGTTAAATAGCTTGTCATTTAGTTGATTAAAAAAAATTAAAAGTACGAATTTATCATTGAAGAGAATTACTATGATCCCATGTGGGAAATTCAAAAAAAAATCGGCAAATTTTTTTTCATCTTCATCTTATTTTTTTTGATTGTGATTAATTCACAGTCTTTTTTGTTGAGAACAGTGAAAATATAATAATTTTATTTGTTGAGTAGATCCCCTTTTTGGTGATACTGTTAAACAATGGGGGGAAAGGCTAATAAAGGGAAACATAAACCAAATAAGTAAGTTTTTTCATATTGACATTATGTAATTTGATATTGATTAAATGACATATTTGCAAATTGTGGCGTATGGTTAATTGTTAAATGTGTTTCTTTAATTATTTTTAGACACTCGAATGCTGCTGCATCTAATCGAAACAATAAACAATACTACGTAATTAAGAAAGATTCAGATAAGGACGCGTTGGATGATTTAAGTTATAATAAAATCCCTAAGAAGTCTAAACATTCTGTGAAAGGACAGAAGGGTGACAAAGTACAAAATGTTATTGAAGAACCCAAAGACTATGAATGGTCTCCTTCTCCATATTCTGCATTCAAATTAATACTTTCTGCAAGATTCGCTGCTGCTTTGTGGATGTCAATATCTGATTGTGACGAGACATACAATTATTGGGAACCGGTAAAAATTCTATTTCCATACATTGAGTACAAAGAGTTTTATTTGTTTATAGTGTTAAATATATTGTAATTGATGACTGTTTATTTTATTCTAGACACATTATTTATTATTCGGTAAAGGATTCCAGACGTGGGAGTACTCTCCAGTGTATGCTCTGAGATCCTACACATACATTTTGATTCATGCTGTACCAGCATATATTTACGAAACACTCTTGAAACCAAGTCCACTTCTAGTCTTCTTCTTTTTACGCTGCTTTTTAGCATTTATTTCAGCATTTGCCGAGGTGTTTTTGTACAGGTAAATTAAATATTAAGTAACTCATAAAACATAACTAATTCCATGTGTTTGAAAATGAATTTTTCCATGATATTCTTAATCATTTTTTTGACAGAGCGGTAAGGAATACATTTGGTGGAAATGTTAGCCGTATTGCTCTGGTTGCTTCATTGTTCTCAGCAGGAATGTTCATCTCGTCGTCAGCATTTCTCCCGTCCGCATTTTCGGGGTAAATTATTTTCCCATAAAACCGATTATGCAATTAATGAAAGCATATTCTAATATTTTAAAAAATAATTCTGTGTTTTTTACAGATATATGACAGCATTAGCAATTGGAGCATGGATGACGAATTTAGATGAACTGGCAATATTTTGTATTGCCTTATCTGCTCTATTGAGTTGGCCCTTTGCAGCTCTTACGGGGTATTATTCCAAAAGATTTTTAAATGCTAACAACAACTGTTTCATTTTTTTGTTGACAAAATGCAGGCTGTTAATATGTAATTAATTTTTTCCCACAGTTTATTCATAGCAATCGACATTGTGGTGATTCGTCGCCGGTTTTTACTATTTATAAAATGGTCCATCATATCACTTCTAGTCATTTTGGTAAGACAATGCATAATAGTAAAATTGTACATTCCTAAGAAATGTGTGTAATATCATGTTTGGAATTTTAAAATCAGTGCTATAAAAATGACAAAATGTTTATTGAATGCAGGTGCCAATAGTTGTAATTGATTCAAGTTTTTATGGAAAGTCGGTTATTGCTCCTCTAAATATTGTCTTGTACAATATTTTTTCAAATAAAGGACCGGATTTGTATGGAACTGAACCCTGGACTTTTTACCTCATCAATGGACTTTTGAATTTCAATATAATGTTTGTGGGCACATTGATCTCACCCATTGTTATTTTACTGTCTTTGAAATTTCATCAAAATATCAAACACAAAGTGGTGGTTGTCTCAACTGTGTTCTTATGGCTAGGTGTTTTTCTTATACAGCCACACAAGGTAATCTTTAATTTTATGATATCGTCTTATTTATTTCGAAGCATAATTTTAAATGTTTCTATTTTATACAAACGTGAGTTTAGTTTCAAGACTGTTGTGTTATATTTTTAATAATAATTATGTGACAAGATTTTTGTTGATTGTAAAATTACAGGAGGAAAGATTTTTATTCCCAGTTTATCCCTTGATTCCGGTATGTGGAGCCATTGCCATTGATTCAATACAGAAAATTTTGGACCTTATTTGCAGTAAAGTGTTTCTGTACTCTTTACAACGAGCACAAAAAAAGTATGGTGCATATTTTTGGGATTATCGAAGACTGGTGACGCGTGTCGGCTTACTTGCCATAGTCATTACAAGTCTGATGGGATGTTCTCGAATACTTGCTCTACACTACGGTAAGTCATCGTCTGTGACTCACACAAAAATATTGACACAGTCAGCATAGATATACATCTGTTTCACCTGGAGCAGAAAAATGTTGAGAGAGAGAGAGAGGGCAACAAAAACATAAAAAGTTCAAAATAATATATTTGTCACATTTTATTAAAGTATTATTTTAAAATGAGAGTGTCAAATAATATATTTTTTGTTATATTTGTCAGCACGATATTTTTAGAGACGATGAGAAAAAAAAATGATATGTTGTGAGCAAATGTTAATTTGAAGTTTTAGAATGAGTGTCGCCATGTGTCAATTTGAAGGTGACTTTCCAGTTTACGATTTTGTAGGTGATGGAATCCAATTTATTTCAGTTGGTTCATTTACATTTTGGATACTGAGGCATCAACATCGTTGTAATAAAATTTTAGTGGTCATAAAACTTTTGCTTCAGTATAATACGAAATCTCATGTGGATCCTACTTTTCCGATCCTTACAACAACGGTAGCTTTGCCGATTTATCCTCATTTTCGAGCTCTTTTTATGACATTGGGTTTATGACTAATCGATGTTCAGATTTTTGTTTTTCCCTGATCTCTCTCTTTCTCTTCTTATTTTATATATCTCTATTTTTTTGTGCTTCATCTCATGGCTCTCCTCATTAACTTTATGTTCAATCATCAATTCTTTTTTTTTTCCTTGAAATAATCAACAATACACAAGTATACAGACACGTATTGAGACACAGTTTTTTATGAACAAAAATTGTGGAGGAGGATGAGAAGGAGACACTTAAGATTTTCCATTAAGGTATCTCTAGCAAAACAACGTAATAAATGAATCTTTTTTTTCTCTGGGTATTAAAGGTTTCCGAGCTCCTTTTGATGTCTTTTTTCGTTTACATCGAGAAGCGTCCTCGGAGAATGCACCATTCCTCAATATGGAGAAAAATTTGACGTTGTGCTATGGAAAAGAATGGCATCGTTTTCCAACCTCATTCCTCGTCCCAAGTCTACGTTGGGACGTTCGATTTATTCAGTCTGATTTTAGGGGTCAACTTCCAGGACTGTACTCTCCTTATGACGTCAAAGGGACTTCTCGTATACCCGAGCATATGAATGATAACAATCAAGAAGAAATATCTCGCTATGTAAGTTACTCAATTTAAACATCATTTATATTTATTTATTTTTTACAAATTAAGATCAAGGAGAGTTTTGAGGTGTTTGAACTGAACTTCTTTTGTACATTAATAGTAAATTTTATACATTTTTTTTGTTGAGCTAGTGAAAATATGAAAGTACTATTGACCAGATGGATTTTACTTTTTTTTACTTTATAACTTTGATGGTAGGAGTAATGATATATATATTGCAAGTCCAAAATTAATATTTGTATAGAGTAGAAAGGATGATGATGATGGAAGGTGAGTTGTCCAAGGTTGGTGTAGTAAATTGTGTGTCGTTATTTCGACCCTCCTTTTGTTTCATCTTTAACTAGATAGACCAGTAATTTGATCCATGCTATAGCTAATCTAATCTTGGCTTTTGTGTCAGTACAATTTACCCGTATAAATAGTAAAGCCAAGCCAAAGAGGGGTTTTTCCAAATGATTACTATATTGATTGCAATTTCTTGCGATTCTATTGAATTACTAGAGAGAATATAACACTTTATTGACTGGCAGAAGCCATGTGTTTTCATCGGCACTCTCAATCTTTATTTGGGTAGAGAAAATGGATCTATTTCCTTGATGATCTCATGATCCAATTAATTATCACTGGACTAACCATGGAAAATGAGGTTAAAATGGAATCAATGCCTTGAAATAAAAATGTTTAAATATATTTTTAAATATAGACATACAAAATACACAAAAAAGCTCAAAATGTCTAGTTTTCATATTTTAGTAGGTTTAAATTGTTCTTTTAATCAATACTTTTATTTTCTATGATTAATTTTTTGTTGTACATGTATATAAAAAACATGATTAAGACAATTATTATTCTGGTCTGGGAATTTGAGGGCCTTTACTGTTAGTCAAAGTTGTAGAATTAATTTTGGAAATTTAAATATTTAAAGTGAATTGTGTGGGTGATTTAATGTATAATTTTGTTATGTAGATTCAAGTGGATGAATGTGACTTTCTAGTGGATTTGATCGATTTGGACAGAGTCACAGCACGGGAGCCAAATTATGCTGTGCGAACAAACGACTGGGAAATTATCTTGGAATATCCATTTCTGAATGCTGCCAAATCTCATCCCCTATTTCGAGCATTCTACATTCCCTGGGTCTCTTCTGAGTACACTACTTACGATCGTTACGTATTTCTACAAAATAGAAAACGGGGACCAGAAATGAGCAAATCACCATCGGCAAAGACAAAATCTCGTGGTGGTGGTGTGGGGAAGGAAATAGATGATGATTTATCTTGAGCATTGCGATTTATGTTTCCAAACTAATTAAATTAAGTCAACTTGAGCAAGGATTACATGTTACAATATATACATACCACTTTGTTTGTAACTTGTGTGTGTACATCTACGGAAGCTTTTGTTGTTGAAGCTCTGCCAGAATCCAGACTAGATTTCGATACATGGTCAAATCAAAACAGTTATTCAACCTTGTCTGATTTCAAAACATACGATATCGGCTTAACGACGAGACAACCTCATTTACAATTTTAAGTGGATAGTGGTGGTGCAACATTTACAATCTGAATAGGATATGACGTGCAAAATTACAAAATTGTATCATTTTGGTGCTCAATTTTCCAAATGGATGAAAATCCTCCTCCATCTCCTCTCCTCCCTTATCTCCCTCTGTATCTCTGTCTGGGATAATTTTTTCAAAAATTTGTTTTTATTAGTATGACAGAGAAAGTAGTAGTAGAAAAGATGCTCAAATGTATTTTACATGAATTTTTTTTGCAACATAAATACATAAATAGTAAATATAGTGATCCCAGTGTAAATATTGCACCACCAATTTTAATGTAGAAAATGTGAGTTTCCAACGAGAATTATATTAGGTACATAGTGAGCAAAATATTTTTTACGTGGGATGAAATGAAACATGGATCGTAATTGGAGCGAGGAAGGTCAAAAATGGAATATGATGTTGTTTGATATCATATTACTTGGAGTGCATTTAATTATGCAATTAATTTTGGGGTTTGTCCAGTCTTTCATTCCCCGAGGGAGACTTTGAGTGAGAAATAAAGTGAGAGGACACAGTTTTATAGTGTAAAAGAGAGAATTGATGGTTGAGTTGAAAATAGATGAAAAAAAAGACAGAAAAAAAGATGCAATGGAATGAGAAATCAATATTGATGAAGTAAATGTACAAGAAACCAACTTTCCTGACCATCTCTTTTTTAGTAATTCTTCATGTATTTTTGTTTTATTTATTCATCATCATAGTCAGCTCAAATGTTATTTTTTTTACTGTGTACTCTTCTTGTTTCATCTCGTCGGTGGATTACAAAGCATAACATTATAATTTATATAATATTTTTTAACAAATGTATATAATCATTGTACTAATCTCTACAAATTGTGAAATTTATATATTTTTTAAATATTGTGGGTATACATTCTTCTTTTTTATTTAATTATTACACGTGTTTTACTTAAAAGTTATTCAAGTTGTGTGTTGTATTTATTATTATCATTTACCAAAGATTTATTTGAATATATATATATATATAATTATATATATATTAATTGTATAATAAAACTCGAGAGTTAAGGATAGAAAAAGTTAATTTTACGCTAAAATGTACGCATGTAAATTTTATGTAGATTGCAGATTTAATACAGATTTAAATGTTATGTAAGTAGTACAGAATGTGTGTGTGTTATATTTGGCTCTGTTAATACCTAATTGTTGTCATTTGTGTAATTAATAGTTGTTCAGTTAGTTAATACTGACAAGTTATTTGATTAAAATTACAAATAAAATAAACATTGCAGACTCTCAGATTATAAAATACTTGAAAATGAAAAGATTTTGAATATTTTGTTTTGTACTAAAGCTTAATTTTCAAAAATCTTAAATTTTCTTTGAACACGGAGTTGAATAATTCTTTTTTTATTTTTCATTTGCTCAAATTCCTCAAATTGTATTACTGATCCATTTTTGTACATTTCTTTCTTTCTTTAGAGTTAATATATATTATAATGGTAATCATAATAATTTATTTGACAGCTCAAGATTCTTATTGTTTTTTTATGTGTGTTAAGTGTGTGAGGAATACCTTTTATAATACCTTTGTTAGTTTTATACTGATTTACATAATACAAGCTAAACAAATTAGACGGTTTGAGGAAATTTTTATCACAACCACAGACAAGATGGATGAATAGTACGAATTTATCTGTGTGTTTCATAAAAGCTTTACTTGTTTTTTTAAAAGAAAAATCACAACCCTTTGCATAAATATAAATTTTTGCCGAGATTTTTATACAAGGGCATATCAGAGCAAGTCCCCTTTAGGGACTGTAGGAATCAGAGTATTAGTAGTAGAATCATCAAAGAAAATGACCATTTTTTTCTAAGTTCGGCATGTATTCATCAAAGAAACAAAAGGAATAGCCAAAGTCACCTTTTTTGTTTCATCTTTTTATAGAGTACATAATACAATTCAACATTTTCTATAGTTCTGTACAATATTTTGGTTTTAAAAAAACAATGCGAAATCACACTCTTGAATATAACATATTTGGACAAAAGTAGTACAATATTTAAATAACAATGAATTTAAAAATGAGTAACTTTTTTTATAGGAAATTTCAATTTCATTTAAACCACGTGTGTGTCTGTCCATGTAAATGTGTAATAGCACCATATGAATTAAATTAATTAAATGCGAAAAGATATTATTTATAAACTAGGTACAGTTATTAATTAGTTAAATTGTACAACAATAATTTTAACAGTGTTATAAATTTAAAAAATAGCTACCCGGCTATTATAGTTTTGTAATTAAGTAACGTAGTTTGTTAAATAAAGAAATGAGACTAAAAATAAAATTTATGAAAAAAAACTGACTTTTTTTGTTCAATTTATTTCTATCCATGAGAGAAAGTCAAGTTATGGAATTGTCATTTGTCTCTGTGATTTATAATTTGGAATTTAATACTGTTTAATACTAAAAAGATTGTATTTTTTTGAGGTGTCTATACAAGTACAGCATTTTAAATATAACAATTTGATTGATGGTATTGAAGAAAACTGGTCAATTAATTTTTTTAGTTTACTTTTTTTTCATGTGAAAACTTTTTCTCTACTTTTTAACTTTCACTTTCTCCATTTTCTTGCTAACTCTTTTCTTTTTTTTGCAATTAATGATGAATTTTTGTCTCTTTTTATGTGTTCCTTGTAATATACGTACTAGTTTGTACTAGTACTAGTACAATAATTAATTTAGTATTGATCTTCAAATTTTCATATAGTAGTTATGTAGTATTATCTGTTGTAACTGTTTTGTAAAAAACTTTTTTTTTCATAAAATTCTTCAAAGACTTAATTAATATTTCGTCTATTACCTAATATATATATATATATTGTATAACTACTTAATATTCTTTTTTTGACTTTTTCTTTTCTTCCTGCGCATTCTTTTAAAATATGAAATTAACAGTATTTAATTTTAAATATTTAAATATGAACAAAGAATCTTGTTTTTTTTGAGGACCTACAGATTTAATACTGTACATTTTCATTTTCAATATTTATTACTATTTATTTTTATCTGTAGTATGTACTTCTTACATAATATTTTATATGTACACTTGTAGTGCCCTATCCTATCTGTATAGTCAAGCATTATGAAATACCAAACGCTATATATTTTTTTTCTACTACGAAGAAGGAAGGAAGGAATGAGTCAGGAAAAAACTAACTGTCATAAAAATTATTTTGTATTTAATATATGTATTTATATATAATATAATAATATATTTTCATTTTCTAAAGTATTGCAAACTTCCATTCACACCCATCACATGGTCATTTTTTTTTTGACTTGAATATGTAAGTTTAGGTTTTTTTTCTCTTGTTCTTTCAATATTTAATATAAATATCATTATTAAATTTTAAATTATTTATTGACGTGTTATTTTATTTTATTTTTTTTTTGATTATTCTTTTCTCCATCTTTTCAAACTCCATCTCCTTTTCTTGAGAAAAAAGAAAGGGGAGAGAGTCAAAAGAATGAGGGTTTAAGTATGACGTAATATATTTAAATTGACTTAAATTTTTATATATCAAATGTCTTAATTTCAGGGGATTTTTTTTACATGTCAACCATCTGCCTGTCTCCCTTTTTTCTTTTGGTCATGAAGAACACTTTACTAGATTTTTTTAGGTCGATGTCATCATGCAAAAAGGAGAGAGTTTTTTTGACAAATTGTTCCATTACCCCCCTCCTCCACTAGAAAAAAAATTTGTTTTTTTCTTATTGTAGCTACCTCTACACAATTTTTTGTAATGGAGCTGTACATGTTTGGGACAGTTTTGTTTGTTTTTTTTGTAGTCTGTTGAGTTTTTTTTCTACGAGTTTTTTGAGTTGGCGTTAAGAGGTGTGAGATAATAAAAGGAGTCATGTTGTAAATTATTGATTTGTTTTTGTAATATTAAAATTCAAGTATTTTTTTTAACTCTACAACATGCCTGCATTGTAGTTATTTTTTTTCTTGTACGTGTAGCCTAAAAAATCGTTGTCTGATGGCATCCTCCTTAATATTTATTTATTGAAGGTGTGTGTTATATTTTAAGTTATGTAAGGTATTAATGTTTTGTAAATTTTAAATGTTATTTTTAATTATCATTTTTTTATTCTTGTTCATATATACTCATCTTTTTTTCCATTTTGACTGTGGTGCTTTGATGAACCCACGATATGGATCTTTTGTGTGCACCATTTTGACTTTTTGTTTTGTTCACTCCCTACAATTTTTGTAGTGATTTTTTAAATAATTGAGGATTTAAATTATTTTTTATACACTCTCACTCTCAACAATTGCACCTCCATTTTTTTCTTGTTTTTTTGGTAAACACGACACACGAACATTCAAAGAAATGAGAGAATCATTTTTTTTATCTTGTCACATTCGAGTCTGGACCATTTCTTTCTTTATCTGTAGTGGAGAAAAAGATAAAATATTACTTGCACTTGATATTTATTTTGGCACTTCTTCCTTAGGCCTTGAAAAGGTATCAACTTTTCGTCTTTTTTTGTGATTTTTTTTCTTGACTCCATCCAATTAAACTGTAGCAACATTACACAGGCAATTTTTTTGTTTTTTGGTATTTTTTTGAAGTTAACTTGATCCATGTAGTAAATTAGTAGCGTAGTAGTTGGCTAAACAGAATTTTTTGTGTCACAAAAAAGAGAGACGAAAAGGGTTAATGATTTTGTGAGTAAAAGTTTTTTTTGTGCAAGGTTAATGCAAGGAGAGCACCACACTCATGTCTTTTTTTATTCGTGTGTGGAAGCAGTATTGACACGTATTGAAAGAAATATTTTTATTGAGAGAGAGAGAAAGGAGAGAAAGTTTTTTGATGTGAAAAGTCTTAAATAGCAGACTCTCGATTTCTCTCTTCATCCGCACTTGATGCAGCACTAGATGCACCACAAATATGCATTTCAATTTCTGCCAAACGATGTTCAACTTCCCATTGTTGTTGACTCAATTTCAGACTCAGTGTGGCATTCTCTGTCTGTTTATAGAAAGTCAGAATTTTTATTTAGACAATTATATAAAAATTAATTTCATCATTTGCATTAAAAACCAAAAAAAAATTAGTTTTTTCATAAAATAGTGAATTAGTTAAATTCGATTAATTGTAGATTAGTTAATTGAAGGAAGACATACCTCCAAGGTCACAAGACGTTCCCTTAGTCTTCGAATCTCTTGAAGGAGAGCATCTGGGGGAATGTCATGAAGGCCGCCTAAATTATGACTTGTACTTCCTGCTGAACCTGATAAACGTCTCACTGTCAATCACAATCCAATCAATCCATTAAAACATTTATCCCCACTTTCTCCATTTATTAACAAACAAAAGACAAATCACAAAAAAAACAAGTCGAGACGACACAGTCCACGAGTTACTTTACAACACAGAAAAACGAAGAATATTTAGACAAAGACGAATACAAATTTTGGGGATAAATTACTCAATAAAAAACATAAGCTAAAAAGAGCATTTTATTACACTAAGGAAAATTTTTAAAAAAATGATGATAGAGCGTCCAATTTTACAAGAGATAGAGACAACGTGGAGACACAAAGAGAGATTAATGGATGAAAAGGTGCATTGAAAGTGAAAGCCACATTAGACAGGAGAAAGAGGAATTAAAACTAATAATTGGTTCAACATAAAATTTAAAACAGTTGTAGACTCAATTAATATTCATTTTATAGAACAATTTGACTAAACCAATAAACGGAGACAGGACAAAATATTTTGTACATATAAATCTATTAGTAACAAGAAGGGGGGAAAGTATGGAAAATGTTTGTGTTGAGAGTTGTGTCATGTATGTAAGTGTATTGATGTGGACTCACCAGTGGATGAGGGATGAGGTTCATGTTGTTGAAAGAAGACATGGTCAGCGCTAAGAGGTGAGATAGAAAGGGCAGGCTCATGGTCCATGGGTACATCAAGATAGGAAGGGGTGGGAGTATGGATGGATGGATAATTTTGAATGTGACTATTGCTAGCATTGAGAAGGTTTGCGGGTGACAAGACGGTAGCTGTACTCTGGGAGGTCATGGTACTACATCGTCTTTCCGAGTCATGCGACGATACGCTGGCACCTGCCCAAGTTAATTACAAATTATCATCCTTCTCCTTCTTTTTTCCCAAACCCTCCTCCATTCTCATTTTAAAACTCGACACTACAAAAAAACCCTTCCCTCTAATTCTACACACACACACACAGACACACACAAAAGAATGGGGAATAGTTTAGTCTAGTCCCCCTCCCCCTATTTTTTCAAAAATATTCCACATGACAAAAACAGCTAATGTTGAATAACTCACCAAATACAAAAAAACTTGTAGTGACACTCACACACAAATAATAGACCCACACATATTTTATCTTTCTCTCTATGCAATCCTCAAAAAGAAGGACATTCTCCACTTGAACATGTATCTCTCTCTCTCTACATGGAGAAAGGGACAGTAGAGAAAGTACAAGGACTGTACAGATAGAACAGGACAAGTTTCTCCCTATCATAGGAGAAAAAAAGAGAGAGTCAAATCTCCAATCGATTTCTTTCTTTCTCTGGCCTTTCCTGTGAGCCAGTCTACTTTCTCCCATTCCAACCCATGTTATTTTATCTCATAGACACACATGTACATTTATATATGTATATGTGTATACAGTGTGCTGGGTACACAAAGAACCCTTTTTGCCAGATAAAATTGTGCTGCAGAGACAACTCAATGCGTAGCCCCTCGTGTAGCTGTAGCATGTATCAACATCAATGTCGATTCCCTAACTGAGAGACCTTTTTTTTCGGGGGACATGGGACACGGGAAATCTATATCCTGTCTCGTTCTCTTCTCCATCTCACATACTTTCATTTATCTCTATATAAACATACCACTTGCTATCATTTTCATTTATACTCTAACCATCAACCTAATAATCTTATAATATGCTTGCCAGTCAAATTGTCTCTCTCTCTCTTTATTCAAACACTCTCATGTACATACTCATTTATAGTTAGTACCTCAGAGAAAAGAGAAAGGACAAAAAAAAGATTCTCAATTTCATTCCCTTGAACTGTCTCTGTCCCCTGTAGATTTGGTTGCCAAAAAAATGGTGTATAAATTATGATGATAGCATGCGTTTTTTTTGAGGAGAGAGAGAGAATGCCTCAAAACTCTTTGCTGAAAGACTATCTTGATATTCACTCACTTTATAGTCATATAGATGACATGATTATGATTGAGTCGATATTTTTCAACTCAAAATGCCACCCAATGCCTTTTGACGTTTAGTCAGTCTCAGTAGTCTCAAATTCTTTTTTTTTCTTATCACAAAAAAAACTTTCTTTTTTTGTCCAAATTTTCATATAAAATTATATCAAGGTAAGATATGTCTGTTATATCACATGTCTGTACTATGTTACATTAGTATATAATAATATTAAGTTTTTTTTACATTTAATTTAATTATTATTATTTAATTTACATTATTACATTTATTTGAAAAAAACTTTCTTTCACTAATGTAAAATATGGGAAATGGTTGAAAGTGTAAATAATTTTGTATTCTTTTTTTTATCAAAAAAAAATTTTCCCCGTCTTTCATGTGACTCAAGGAAATGATGTTTTGATTGTGAATTATATAATCAAAAAAATGAAAAGAGAAAACCATTTCAAAAAAAACTAAAATTTAAACAAAATTCAAGATATTAAACTATATTCATTCAAAGGAGATACTGAGGGAGGGGGAGACCAGAAATACAAGACACAAAAAGTACAAGAAAAAAGAGAGATAAAAAAGATGAAGAAGAATTATAAGTATAATAAAAAATTTATTTATTATAAAAAATAGAGGGGGTATCTCAAATATTCTAGAAGCAGAGTTTAAAAATTATAATATATATAATATATGTAATAAATAAAAAAGTAAATAAAAATAAGATAACATTGTTTAGGTACTCACCAGAAGGGTATAAAGTACTGGGTTTTGGCATATTTGTATTTTTGAACTTGTCTTCCTCAGAGGAATGAAGTGATGAGTTGGAGGCTGCAAGAGTGACGGGTACAAGGGGTTTTTCAGGCTCCACAGGACTCACCCACATTTCTTCTAGAGGCACTTTGCCCTTTGATTCTACAAGACCCGGTGTTGAATTACTTCTGCCCAATGCAGCTGTAGATCACCACCGCATCATCGAAATATTTATAATTTTTTTTCCCCAACCACAACCACAAATTATTCCGGCGATGCAAGTCATGATTTTTTAATCCGTGCAATATTTTTTTTTTATATAATGAGCAGCCATTTCAATGAAGAATGAAGGCAAGAAGAAGAAGCAGGCAGACGAGAGCATGAAGAAAAATAAAAAATAAATAAAAGAACTAGGCGTTAGTCTACTCTTTCATCTATTTTTCTTTTTTTTACATATTTTTTTTGTATATTATTTTCTCTTTCTTCTTTGTATACTGACAATATACAAAAGAAAACTATTTTTATATATTTTCTATATTAGACGCATAAAATATTGTACTATTTTTTTCCAAGCTTTCTAAGTTTCTACAAAACTAGTAGAAAAATATTTTATATATTTTTTTTCTATGATGAATAAAAGCACTAGAATATTAGCCCAGCCAAAAAATATATATTACGTACGACATGTATAAAACAATCATAAATTCTTATTTTTATTCCTCTCCCCAACATTTCAGTCTGAACAGGGGATGCAGAGAGAAAGAGAGGAAAAGGGAGAGAGTGTTAAAGTGGTGGTAGCACATGGAGAAAGTAGAGAAAGTTTTATTCTGAATGACTAGACAAAATATACATAATGGGTATTAAAGTAGCTGAGACTATTTATTGACTCGATCCCTCCTCCTCTTTTTCCACTTGTTCTTTATGAATTTAACAAGATTTTCCTCCATCTTCATCTCCATTTTCCCCCTCCAAAAAAATTCTTGTACATGTACAGAGTACAGGAAAAAAAGAGTTTTCACTAGATAGTAATATTGTAGTCAAATTGACAAAAAATATTTAAGTATAAGGTAAGTTGAAGCAAGTTTTATCTTCTCTTTTTTTGCCATCAGACAAGAGACAGAAAATAAGCATAAATGGTCGAGTCGTGTCATTTGCATTCATAGAGAAAAAAAAGATGGGAAAGATTCACCCATGTAGCCTCCTATTTTGAGAGTGAACATTGACTCGAATATTGAGATGAAGGCAGAAAAAAAGAAGGAGGACGTTTTGGCTCTGCTTGTGGTTCTCTCTGGTTTTTAGTTGGTTGTTGGAGACTTGATATGCTCATTTTTATGACTACTAGGGCTCTCCAAAGCAATTCACATGAGTACATAGTTCATTGCTAGTTATGTAGATTTGAGTGGGCAACTCTTTAGCTTTTCAAGCTATAAGGGATAATTTACTCTTCCCCGCCTTTCATCTTTCTCTCACTCCCTTTCCCCCTCTTCTCTGTACATGGAGAAAGTCTTCCCCTACAGACTGTACAAAAGATTGTCTATGTATCTCACGTTCCTTCATCTTTCTCCCCCTCTTTCCCTTTAGTCATTCAACTCTTACTCGCTTCTTCTTTTTTTGAGCCATCAAGTTTCGAGTAAAGGCAAAGAAATTGTACTACTACTTTCACCATCTACTTTCACCGGTGACTTTTATCTTGTGTTCTCTCTCCCTCTTTCAAATACCATGCAGATCTTCCCCTTCTCTATAGTTGAGGAGGGTATGCTGATATGTTGCCTTATTTCTTTTTTTGGGACTTCATAATAGTAACCCTATGTACATATGTAGCAACACTCATTCTAACACATTACACACACTCGAGCATCCATGCCGGCAAGCAAGTTTTTATTTTGTTCATTCCTCTTGTGGCTCAAACCCTCTTTTACTAGAGCCCATTTTCTCCAGATCGGTATTTATACTCCGCATGTAACTACATATTTTGAGATACTTTCTCTTTTTCTCTCTAGTGACTATTACTGATACACTACCTCAATTTATGCTACTTTCTCTTTCTTTGAAACACTAAATTCAAATTAAATACTGGCTCTATTGAGATGCAAAAATATGGAACCTAAACACATGTACACACACACACAGCAAGACAATAAGTAAAGCAAAAAAAATTTAAATCTACTCAAAACTACTTTCTATTACCCCCTCCCCCTTTTTTATTATTTTCCCCTTCAAATTTTTTGTTGAGGCTTTATTTTTTATATCCTGTAAAACCCCCTTTTTCTTGTTTTTTTTATTTATTTACATAAACAGGAAAAAATATTTTTTTAAATAAAGAAACAACTGGAAAAATAAATTGCTCGTATATTTATCCTACACATTTTTACACACAACATATTTTTTAATTAACAAGCCAATTAAAACCAAAGTGCATTCTACTGATACTTTAATTTAATTGCTTTTTAGAGATAAACAACCAAGAAAAATTGTTGACAAATTTTATGATGAAAATTGTCAACGTCTACTGAATTTAATATTGTACCTATTTTTTAATTGCATTTGTAGTTAAATTTTGTGAGTTAATTAAATCAGCTAAATTGTTGTAAAAATCGATAGAGAAAAAGCTAGTAGTAGATTTAATTGTAAAGAAGAAAGAGTACACAATTTTAAGTAGGAAAAAGATTTTTTAGCAAGTGAATTTGAGTGGATTGAGAGAAAAAAAATGAAGAAGAAAAAATGAAAAGATGAAAAAAATGAGATGACTTTACCTTTCTCAAGCGGTGCCTTTTTATATTTCTCCAGTCTTTTTACTGCTATTGCTTCCAGTCGAACTCGAGCTGCTGGATATTCTTTGAGAACATCCCACATATCCGTTTTAGACAGTACAAACAAGTCACCTTGAAAAAATTAATTAAATTCATTAAATTCATTAAATGTCTCCTATAATAAATCATCCATTAATAATATTAATCTGTTTATAAAAAAGTTAAGCTCACTGTAGCCGACAGATCGAACACTTGCCGTCCTTCGATTTCCTGAAAGAGAAAAATTTCATTTTTTTACAACAAAAGAATTTTTTAACCTACAAATACATCACACCACCTACATTTCAAAGTCCTTTCAAAGATTTATAAAATAGAAATACAGATAATAATAAAGAGGATTAATGTTCCAGCCATAAATTTAGTTATTTAAAAAAAATAGAAAGAATATCTGGAGAAAGTTCTCTTTTATAGAACTCAATTGAGAGAGAGAGAAAAAAAGAAACTTTTATTTATTTCACATTGGCCATTGTCAGACTCTCACATTAGCCATGGTCAGGTTCTATGATTTTATTCTATGGTTAAAAAATGTTGTAGAGAAAGTAGAAAGAATTTCCCTAATGTTGCAATAGATTTATAATAAATCAGTTACCTCTATAAAAAATAGAGATGAAAAAGAAAATTCTCCAGAATGATTGATTTTTTTTCTCAACCTCAAAACGCGGCGGAATGCAAAGAAATGTCGAGGAGGAAAAAATGCAAAGAAGGATTGTGGTTGTGGATGAATACAATTTGTAATGAGGAATAAAATTTACGAGGTGAAAAACAGGCGAGGAGGAGGAGAAGAATTGATTAGAGAAAGGTTTTTTTTGCAAGATTGGGATTGGCCCTCAACTTAGAGGACCATGATTGATTGATAATTCTACTTCGATACATTTCTTCTTTACAACCTTTAGCCCCCAAAGGAAATTCTATTCATTCACTAGCCCTCTCTCTCTCTACACACAATTTATCCAAGTACATTTCCTTTTCAACTTGTCTCTCTCTCTCTCTTCATCTCCTAGCCATTGGGCAATTTCTATGAAATGAAAAAACCCCAAACTTTTTGTCTCCTTAACTTGTTCATATGAAGGAGGAGCTTTTTTTGTACTATAAAAAAATGTTATTGCAGTCACACAAAAATCACACAAAATGTGGAGCGAGAATTGAATGACGCAGAGGCGGGAGTTTGTCAAGATATTTTATATAAAGTGGAGTGCCTCCACGAGAGAGAGAGACAGAGAGAGAGCGGGAAATAAATAGAAATAAAAACTTTACACTTTTAAAACAAACTAATGTTGTCTCCCTACATTTCTACATGTTATGCTCATGTGGATATAAATACAAAAAAAGAACAAAAAGAATAACAAAAGCCTCGCCTACAATAATTGGCTAGACATAGACAATAGCTTTCCCCGAAAAACTGAAGAAAGCCAGAGAGAGAGAAAAGAATGGGGCTGATAGGGAGACGGAAGTTAGTGCTGGGGGTCGAGACTGGAAATTACATATTTAAAAAAAGAGAAAAATGGAAAAAATCCCATTAACTGACACGAGAGGCGGGGATTTGACTATTCCCTAGAGGCTAAAAGGTAGAGAGAGAGAGAGAGAGAGAGAGAGAGAGAGAACACAAAAGGAGAGAAAGGAGGAGAGAAAAATAATGTTCCCAAGTTCAAAAAGTCAAATGGAAGAATTACCAGTTGGAAAAGGGGAAAGCTAGGGAGGGAGGAGGGGGCTAGATTAAATTGTGTGCTATAACAAATGTGGAGGAGAAAGTAAGAAGATTTTACGTGGAGCTATAAAAGTTCTAATGACTTTAATTTGACTGCATTTGATGAGAGGTTGTATGGGTGTGTGTACATGTCTAAAAATTTTCTCCAGCTCAAACGACCCCACTTTTTATACTCTTGTGCATATAAAACATGTACTTCTAGTTTTTAGTAAGAGCTCATGAGGCCAACTAGGACAAAGGAACACGTGTTATATTATTGTAAAAATATAGACTTTACATAATATTCATGGGCTTCCAACCTGGGACTTGATTTTTTCTCTCTTTCTTTGTAAAGAGAAAGTGAGGGGGGATAAGTTTAGAGTAGGGTGGGGATGATGTATTAATAAATATGAAATTTAAGTGTGAGGCATTAATATAAAATATTTGTTTTCTTACCTGCTGTACCCATATTGAGTATAGAGATTTCCCCAAAGTAAGAGCCAGGCTTGAGAGTTGCCAGAACGGTCTTCCCATCATCGGCCACCACTTGGAGTCGCCCGCGGTTCACTATGTACATCTCCTTCCCCACTTCTCCTACTCAAGGGAAAGAGAAAGCCCAATAATGTGAGAAAGAATTCAAAGACGAAAGAGAGGGGGGTGGGGGGAAAATGAAGTGGTTTCATGCGATAACATTCAAGTCGGAGATTGCCTTTAATATGTCTTATACATTCTCTCTCTCGTCTTTTTACATGTGTCTCTATGTACACTAACACTACATTTATAGATCCATTTCTTTTTTTTAAGTGGAGAGAATACAGACAAAGATATGTACAGTGTGAGGGGGAAAAAAGTTTTCACGAACCTGGCCTATGGCTTGAGGTGGTGAAAGTAGGAAGAGGAAAGTGAAAAGACGTGAAAGGGAAAGGAGCGTTCATGACTATAGTAGTTTTGAATGGTTTCAAGAAAAACAAGTTTTTCATCACGATCGCCCATGTTTTCTCTCTCTATTCACCTTCTTTTTTTTTACTTTCTCCTCGACTTTAGTCTTCCAAACTCATTCCTCTTTTATTTGAGTAGAAAACGATTCCTCAAATCTGTTTCCTTCTTTCTGGCTTAGCTTTCTCTTTATATAAAAAATGTGTGTTTTTTTTAAATGTGGAATATTTTCTATGATATTATCTCTCTGTAGAAAATATATTAAAATGTGCTTTCTCTTTTTGGTTCATTGAAAATATAAAAAACCTCTGCTTCCTCTTAAGTTGCGGAAGAAAGAAGAGAAAAAAATTGAATGGTGGCTTTCTAGCCAAAAAAAACTTATAGGAAGATCAACATGGGCTATCTTGCTTATCTGCAGAGAGAAAGTCAACCGGCGTCCCCCTTACTCCCTTCTGTATTATCTATGGAAACTACAAATCTTGTGTAATGTCACTGAGAAGTACCCAATGGGTCCTTTCTCTCTCTCTCTCTCTCTCTCTCTCTTTCTCTTTCTCAAAATTCTCTCAGCAATTGTTGGCTTGGAGAAAGGGAGAGAGAGTATCGAGGCAGAGTATCCTGGGAATTGTCGGCCTTGTCTGTCACTATCACACCACGAACAATGTAAATATAAATTGACTCTTACTTCATGATTGCCACCGGCTTATTGAACCTTCCCCTCTCTCTTTCTCTCTGTTTCTTGTAGACAGTGTGCTTTCTCTTTATGTACATACAGCAAACAAAAACTCGTTTCTACTTTTCCAAACTCTGAAACTTTTACTCTTCTACTTTCGCTGTCCACCATAATAATGGGGATATGGGGTCAGCCGTGAGTTTATTCTATTCTAAATTTTGTGGGTACATAAACCCCCCTTTCTCCTCTCCTCACAATGAATCTTTTGATTTGGATCGTCTTGAAAGATTCAACGGAAACAAATTTAGGGAAGAGAGAAAAAATCTCGTAATGATAGAGAAAAGTAAATATTTTCATGACCATTTGCTTTCCCTTTCAAGTCAACTTGAGGGATTTTTTTTGACAAGAACAAGGACAGAGAGAGAGAAAACTTGTTTCATTGCCGAAAAGGACAGAGGCTATTGTTGTACTTTCTCCACAAGACCAAAAATAGCCCCCCATCATCCTTGACGTAATACAAGAATTTGAGAGGGTCAAAAAAATAAAAACTTTTTTTTGTCATTTCCTCATTTTCGTCTTTGTCCATAAATTCTCTTTCAATTTTAATTCAATTCCTCCTCAAACTCCAAAACAAAAAGTACATTTTATTTACAGGAGAAAGTGGAGATACAAATAAAGTGTGTGGGATACAAAAAAATATTTTTTTTCAATAGTTTCCATAAAAAGAAATTTATAAAACATAATCCTCATCGATACCTTCAATTTCGATTTTTTTAAAAAAGAAACAAAAAAATATCTTAGGTTAGTAGTAAACCCATTTTTTTGTAGAAACTTTTTTTCCCCTGAGAGACTTTTAATATCAGGACAAGTCATACAAGGGGAGGATGGGATAAGTATGAAAAGAGATAAACGAAAAGTTTTTTTTGAGGGGGGACACCATGTGATAAAAGAGAGAGAGAGAGAGAGAGAAAAAAAATAAAAATTGGAGAGGATTGTTTTGTTCTCTTAAAGAGATTCCTTGTGTGGTTGAGAAGGAAGAGAAAGGAGGAGAAAGGATGTGCAATGATTGTGTATCCAATTGGATTCCTACGGGTAGGGAAAGTATTTTAATATATATTCTACATTAAATTGTTTACTCCTCTCATGCATGTGGTTGTGTGTGTGTGTGTGAGTGTGTGTTGGATTAATTAGTTTTTCTAATCTTTTACAAACCTTTGCGACAGATGTAATCCCCAGGAGAAAACAAGACAGGTCGAAGTCGAAGGACGAGTTCACAGAGGAAGCCCGCTTCCGTATTTTGAAAGATCTCAACTCGTCGTAATGTGTCCAGGTGAACGTTGATGGCTATCTCTGCCTTCAATTTGTCTGTCAAAGTAAAAAAAAAGAAAAACATTATACCACACAATTCATTCTAAAAAAGAAACTAAGAATAATGATGTCATCAAAATTTTCAATCCATGAACAGGAACACAAAATATTTTCTTTGTTAAAAAACAATTCACTCGACAATCCTTTTCTTGAAGGACCATCAAATGCAACGAAAGTTAAATTTATGGAACATTGGACATACAATATGGGCCAGACAGAAAGAGGAAGGGGAGGGGGGTTGAGTCATCTGTCATCAATATATAAGAAAAAGTAATAATACACTAACACAAAGTATCGATAAAAGCATCAACCAGTCAATTTCTGTCATCCATCACCATACGACTTTCTCTCACATGAGAGGAAACGAGAGAAAGGAGACAGAGTCCGATGGCTCATCCAAATCACCTCTCTATTCAACTTTCTCCTCTTTCTTTTTGTTACTCTGTCTTTCTCTATCATTTCCTAGCCGTCCTAGACTAGACTCAGACTCTCTACTTTCTCTCGTCCCTTGGCCATGGGAGAAAAGAGAGCGTGAAGGATTTCATTGTCTGACATGGAGATAATGGGGGATACAGAGTACAAGGGAATTTTTCATGAAACATTTTTATTTTGAAAGCCAAGCTCTAGTCTTTCATGTATATCTATGAGAAAACAAGGAAAAGAAAATGGTAAGCTCTGCTTTCTCTCTCTTAACAATGTTTTATTCAAGGGGAATCTGTATCGGAAATGCAGCTCACAGAGAAGGGGGCGAATGTACAGGAATTTTCAAGGTTTTTACTCCCTTTTCTCGTCATCTTCCCATCTTTTTCTTTCTCGTCCCTTCCCCTCACTTTCTCTCTGTACACAAGATGACTATCTTGGATGATCTTGTTTTTGTGTCTTGTTTTGTAACACGAGCACGATCGTATTAAATCCATCCTCTATTTTTTTCTGCCAATGCTCTACAACCACCATTTCCCACCAATTACAATAACTTGGACTTTATGTCCATATCTAGCCCACCACTCCTTTCTCTTTCTCCTATTCTTTTTATGTGTATAAATATTATTGTGATATTTCAGTGAAATGGCCCTCGCAAATCTTTCTCTTTTCCCCTCTTTTTTTTGGAAAATCCCAAACTCATGATAAAATAAATTTAATAGTCCTCGACATGAAAGTTATTTACGCTTGTCTAAAAGTTGAAAAAGGTTTTCAATAATTTAAATTTACTTTCTCCTCTCCATCTCAGGAAATAGTCTCTCCTTCTCCAAAATCATGGAGGCATGAGAAAGAGAGAGAGAGAGAGAGTGAGTGAAAAATTAATTAAAGAGAAAGTAAAAAGATGAAGAGATTTTTTCAGTTCCTTTTATTTTTTAAAAAAAATAAAATTTATAAATGTCAAAGGGTGAGTCAGAGTGTAGTTAAGCATTGATAATTTATTTTCACAAAAATATTTTTTCAAGAAAAAGAGAGTGGGAGAAAGTTGATTATTTACGCAAAAAAAAAATTTTCTTTGGGTTTTTGTGATGGAACTCAAGACTGCATGTGGATTGAAAGAAAAAAGAGAAAGTTGGTTGGAGAGTAAGGTAAAGGTACTTGACACCGTGAACAATTACACGTAATAGAATGGACGATTAGAATAGACTTGAGAGAAAGACTTGGATGGTAATGGAAAATTTTAAAATATGTATATAATATGGATGTCTGTATATATTCAAAAAAAAAGAAAGTGTATAAACAATACTTTCCCTTTGCCTGGTTACACAACGTCAACGTTTATTCTCTCAGCTGATGTGGTCGACATTTCAATTTTCTTGGCTTATATACATACAGTGGGGGAAGCTTTCCATTAAATAAATATTTACGAAAGTCTTCTATCCTATACCCCCCTCTCTTTCTCTTTTTTTCTCCTTCATTTTTATAGAGTATAACTTTCTCTTTTTTTTCTCTCTCCAAAAACTCTGCTCATGCTCCTCATGATCCAAGCCATGAAAATAGAAAAATAGTAAAAAAAACTACCTTACTCTCTTTCCCCTACTTTCTCTTTCTATTTTGAAAGATGAAGAAAAGAGACAGAGATGTTTCCTTGTAAGTCCTAAATCTACTCTCTTTTCACGAAAACTCGAGTCTCTCTCTACTTTCTCTCTGTCTCTATTTTCTAGGGAAAGAAAAAAAACTGTTTATCAATCTACGGGGCACCTCAATGAGGACCGAGTGTGTACAACTGTCTCTACTTTCTCTCTCGACAATAACAACAACTACATCACTTTCACTAGACCAACATGAAGGAATAAACTAAACAACTTTCTCTCTCTCTCTCTTTCTTTTGGAGTAACCTAGCTACAGCTTTAGAGAGTGAGAGTGAAGGAGTTGACAAAATTTTGAAAAAGAAGGAGAGAAAAAATATTTTACATTGCATGGGATATGGCGTCTTGTAAAAAAAGAGACAAGAAAAAACTTTCTCTTTTTTTGTCTCATCCTTGGTCTATCCATTGAAGATAGTAGTTACTATGAATGTGATATACATTTCACAATTTCCATGTCCATGGCTCAGTTCCATTATTATTGGATTAGGTGGGATCATTAAACAAGTTGGAGAAAGTAGGAGAAAGCGTGCAGCACGGAAAAAAGGGATAGTCCTTTTCAAATATCCTCGTCAGCTTTTCCACACCTGTCTCATTCCCTTGGGTTTCCAACTTTAGAGAGAGAGAGAGAGAGAGTACACTAACCTCTACTTTCTCTATTCTTTCTCAATTGAAATGATTGAAATGACAAGGATATAAGGGAGAAGAGGGGGATGAACTCAAAAAAAGGAGAAAAGAGAAAGGAGAGTCAAAAGTGACGTAGAACTGAGCCATCCACTTTCTTACTTTGATTAGTATGCCACATATCATTACCCCCTTGTACACAGAGTGAAAGTGGGGGTATAAAGATGTAATGCCTAGAAATCTTTATCCTTTCCAACGTCTTCAAATTCTAGAATCTGTGAAAGGTACTTAGGATATCTCTATAAGCCCCCCACCCCTCCTCTTTCTCACATGACACTCACATCCATGCAATTTGTACAAGTGATTAATTTTACAATTTACGCTCATGGTGAGCTCAAAGGTCATGTGACAGCCGTTTTATTTGAATACTTGTACATGCAATGAGACTGACAAAGTGAGAAAATGTTAGAAGGTAAATTTTTTTTGAGGAGAAAGTGGGAGTGAATGTGGGAGTAGAAAGTAGCAAATATTTTTTTTGTGGGGTACAGAGACGAAATACGTTCAACTCTGCAAAAAAGGGGTATTTCAGCTGTCTGACAAGATGGAGAGGATCGACATTTCAAAAAAGAGAAAGTTTACATGTACATATATGTGTGTGCATGTCTATGTAAGGCAGAGAAGTATTTGACACACTTACCGGGAAGACAGCTGACAGCTTTCTCTTCATCTGAACACTTCTGTGTTAGCCACAAGTAGTCAAACCATTTGATCACTTTTACTTGTAGGTAATTGGGCACTCGTCTCATTCTCATGTATGTCTTCACTCCGTCCAGTTTAGCTGTAATTTAAAGAAGAAAAAAAATTACAATAATTTAAATTTAAAGGTAATTTCCAATTAAATATTTATTCATGGGAAATATTCTCAGGATTATTTACTATTCTAGACATGGATTTTTTGTATAAATCTTACAAAATAAATTTTTCTCAATGTCACCTCTTATCTAAATGTCTCTTCTATCATCTTCACACTCTATAAAGAATATACATGTACATACGTACCTCTAAATAATTTATATGGAGGAGAAAGTCTATGGAATTTCGATTAATCATTGAAAACAACAATAGAAATATTTTCTCTCTGGCTTGGAGGCCCCCTCCGTAATAAATAACGAGAGAGGAGAAGAAAAAAAAAGTTGTATTCTTCCCCCGTCAAAAATTTGTACACCCTGACTTTGTTACCAAACTCTGGAGAGGAAGGTGGAGGCGACATGGAAATTTTGGGTGAAAGGAAGCGAGAGAGAAAGCAAAAAAAAATAATTAATCGAAATTCGCATCACATAGACACACATTTGCCAGTGACGTCATTTGGGTGGGTTTGAATAGGACCATCCATGGAAAAAGGGAAATGTAGTGGAGAGAGAGAGAGAGAGAGAGAGTTTCGCATATAAAATCCGTAATGTGAGTCACAGAGTAGAGGCCATAAGTAGGGAGGTAGCCACACGAGTTTTTGGGAGCGTGCAATCTCATCACGTCATCACATATCACCCCCTCTCATTCTCATTCTCTCTTTATATCCCCACCTTGAATCTTTTACGTATCAAATGTGAGACTCGTATCTCTCTCTGTGTGGCTGTGGCTGTATACATGACTTTGGCTTAAGTATTTCCAGTCTCCCCAGTCCCAATCCCTTTACTCTTGACTTGTTCTCCAGTATCTGAGTATGAGGGATGGGAGATAGGGGACAATCAAAAGATTTACTCTCTATTTTTGGCCTCTACGCAATCCCTATAATATCTCAGTGGGTACTTGGCATTCTTTCAAAATATAGACTTGTCTCTCTCACTCTCTCTCAAAAATATATAGACTTTATATACAACACTCCCCATTCCAGCTTTCCCTTCTCTACATAAAAGTTTTCTTGTCTCTATGGCAAGATGCTTAAAAAATTCATACAATGATATATTCACAATACACGTGTACAGGGAAAAGAGGTAAATAGTCTTGAGAGATTACCATACTTGCCATTCTCCCTTTCTACTTTCTCCCATGACAATTGAGCTGCCTTATTTTTTTCAAGAGGGAAGGTGAGTCTCTATGAGCATCAATAAAATCAGTAAAAAAAACTCTATGAGTCATTAATTCCTCCATTTTTTTTACCTCCTAATGGTCTCAGATCAAGTGCTCCTGTAGAGAGAGAGAGAAAGTTGGATTCCAAGAATTTCAGGCTCTTTCAAGACCACACAGACTTTTATGAACATAAAAATATTTTTATTCTACTGTCCATCCAAAAATAAATAAAAAGATTGAGCCTTCCTCAACGTGCAACCTGTCTAAAAAAACATTTCGTGATATTAAGAAATTGTTTGCCTGTCATCCCTCAATCCATTTTTTCTATAAAGGTAATCGTAATGATAAGAGTATGCCAATCTGGGAGTCCATTTATTTAATAATATTATTTTTTCGTGTGCTCAAAATACTCTGGAGAAAATGAACCATTTTTTTACATTATCCACACATAAAATACGGGATATTATCTTCCAGTGTATTTTTTTCAATCTCATTTTTTCCTTCCATATAATAGAAAGTTAAACGAGACTTACGTAGTAAGATCAGGTTTGACTATAATTATTTGAGTCTTAGTAGATCCGGAAGTAGAACGAAGAATGACAAATATTGTAGTACCCTGACATTTAGGGTACACATCTGACCCCTTGAAAGCAAAGCTAAAGTTCGCGCTTTGCCTTCCCTTCGCGCGTATGCCCATGCTGCCTCAGTGATTCAAAGTAATTGAAAAATAAAATAAATAAATCTAGGGTTGTGGTGGGTGGGTTCGTTCTACTTTCGGACCTACTAAGACTCAAATAATTATAGTCAAACCTCATGTTACTACGTAAGTCTCGATTAACTTTCTATTATTTTTCGTCTTCTTTGGTCACTACAGTAGAACGAAGAATGACAAATATTGTAGCTGTTTAAAGCCGAATTATTTTATTTTCCTTTATTAAGCAGCCAACAACATATAATCATAAATTCAAAACCACATTTTGAAAATTGTCTTCTGCCCTAATAGGAGTTGTAAAATCTAGCAAATGTCTTAGAATCTTTTGACCATCCAGCCCTCTTAAATATATCATCAATATCATCAATGCAGCAGCCATTACTTCTAGCTTTAGAAGTTGAAGCATGTCTAAAGGATTGACACTTAAAGATTGTTTCATCAACTCCAGCTAAAGTTAAGCAGCTTTTCAACCAACTACTAATAGTACTATTTGACACAGGTTCATAGGGTTTCTGTACACTAAGAAACAAATTATCATGTTGTCTATACGAGTTAGTAACATCAAGATATCTTCTAAGAGTTTTAACTGTACATAACTTCTCATTACTATAAGTACTTATCTTAAACAATGGCTGCATGACTCCTGGTTTAGATGTCCTTATACAATCAGGAATCTTAATAGTTATATTATCATTTTTGTATAAAATATTTTTTACATTTATAAAATTTATCGTTCGTATACGATGGGCTGTGACAATAGCCATGAGAGAGACTAATTTAATAGTAAGCTGCTTAATATTTAATTCATTATTTACAGGCCAACTCACAAATAATTTTAACACGTTGTTAACATCCCATATATAATCATATCTAGCTTTAAAAGGCCGCTGCTTAGAAACACCCTTTACATATCGATTTATTATAGGGTGTGTTCCAATCGCTAAGCCATCAATGGGTTGTATAAATAAAGATATTACTGATCTGGCTGTATTTATGCTGCTGTATCCAATTCCAGATTTGTATAGCATGTGCAAAAATTCTAAAATAGTCTTTAAGTTACTCTTACAGTCATCTAAATTCTTATTATTACAGAACTCAATTCATCTACTTATATATGACTGGTATTGTTTTTGTGTACTAGCAGCACAAGATGATATACTAATATCAGAAATTTCTTTTGAAAACCCTCTCTTTACGAACGACGAGCCGATTGAAACGCTGCTGCTAACTTTAACTTGGGGGCCAATGGATGAGGGCCAGAAATATAAAATGATTTCTATAATGAATCATCTGGTCCGAAAATTAATATTTTGCTTTTAGCTAATTTGTTAAATATTGGAAACCAAGGCTGTGTGGTCCACCACGGCACTACAGCGACACCCGCAGCCTTATCTTTCTGTATCTTCCTCAATACTTTAGCCACTAGACAGAAAGAAGGAAAACAATAAAAGTGTAAATCAGACCAGTCGATGGTGAAAGCATCAATGAACTTTGCACGTGGTACTGGAAACCATGAAGCGAAAACCTTACATTGATTTGTTAAATGTGTAGAAAATAAATCTATTTTTGGAAAGAATTGCAGCTCTTGACATACTGAATTAAAAACTCTCTTGTTTAACATCCAGTCTGATTCATCAAGATCAGCCCTAGACTCAGCATCAGGAGTGTAATTATCTTTACTCTTAATATATGAGGCTGCTAACAAAATATGGTGAGTTTCTGCCAACTTAAAAATTCTTTTCGCTATAAGATGCAGCTTCGGTACCCTACAACCACTGTATTTATATATGTAGGATATAGCTACGGTATTGTCAATCCTCAATAGAACTCTCTTGTTAACCAAAAATCTTTGAAAAGATAAAAGTACATTTTCAACTCCTAATAACTAAATTATTAATATGAAGCAGTTGCTGTTGACTAGTCCAATGACCTCTTGCACTTTGACCCAAACAATGACCCCCCCCCCAACCACTAAGAGATGCATCTGTTTCTATCCAAATGTCATACTGATCGCAGCTAATATAGTTATATCCACTTAATAGTCTATCCTTCCACCACCTAATATCTTGTATGCATAGGTTTGAAATTGAACATGAGATGCTATACTTATAATTATTATTATGTAGTGCAATAGTTTTCTCATGTTCCAGCTGCCTACAGGTTGAGTTGTATAAAACTTTACCACCTTCTCCCCCCACTTTGAAACTTGGACGGGCCCATAGAAGGTTTCATGATGTCTAAGTCTCGCACTAAGTTCTCCACCTACGTTATCAGGCTGAGTAAATATCACGGCTGC
>JAQIVZ010001567.1:0-30703 GCA_034700945.1 Arrhopalites spinosus
CCAATTCCGGCCCCTGCTGCCTCCAGAGAGCTTTTCCACCTTCACTTTCTCCAGCCGGTGAAAGGGAAAGTTCCAAAGATGGGCTATTTTGTCTAATAATTTTTGCACTTATGATATGATGACAAAATTAAAAACTCAGTAAAAGCCTCATATACTTAAAAGAAGCAATGAATAAATATATGCAACAAGAAATTCTTTGTAAACAAAATTTTATCTAGTTAATTAGTTATATATACAGAGTAAGATAAATGTTTAGTGATTTTTGATACAATTTTTTAAAGAATAGACTAGAGAGTAGCAGTTAAAGTTGAATTTGACTCCTCTTGATCTTGAACTTCATCTCCCATTGAGAATGTTGTGTTATGAATAGTCACATGGGAAGTGAATGCAAATTGGAAAGAGTTGGGATAAACGCCTGTCTCGTATTGGAACTGTCCAGAGCTTATGTGCAAAAAGAAAATTCCCCTCGTACTGTGTTTCATCAATCAAAGAATAGTAAATTAATCATAAAGGTCGTAAATTAAGTACAAATAATTCAAATTGTATTCTAATGCTTACTGGAGACTACAATGTTCCCCCATCACTGCTAAATCACTTTTGGTGTGACAACTGCATGCCTTTTCCTGGAACAGAGTATAATTTCCACAACGACATCCAATGAACTTGTTGGGTTGTAAAATTGATTCAGTGAACCACTGAGGAGCTTTTCGGTGACCACATCCAACTGAAACAAATTGAGAATTTTCATACTGTCTGTGAGTAATTGAGGCATAGGTAATTTTTGCCTATTAATTAATTATTATAAATATTAAATTTACTGATTTGTCCAATGAAACTGCCACAACCGGGTTGTTTCTTTCCTCCTTTAAAAAATCAAAGCAAATGTCAAATTATTCTTCCATGCAAAAATGCTTTTAATTCTTGACTAACTGACTGTAAACTTTTTGCAGTGTAATTAATTAATTATGAAAACTTGCCATTTGGATAAAAATTGGCGTGGGCTTGATGATGAAAATTTCCTCCATATGTGTCAATATCGGCATGAATAAAATCAAGAAAATCCGCATCATCTAGTCGTATTCTGTCCTTGGCCAACAATGAAAAAAATTTGGGTCCCGCCGGATCCAATCCTGTGATCCTTCCGATATTTTGACCGGTCATTTTCCTTATATGTCTCCCAGTAAGTCCTGAAACATGAGCTCCCAATGAGAAGCCAATCATGTGAATTTTCGTCCTACAATTAAAATGAATAATTAGACTACAATGTATCATTTTATTTTTGTAAAATCAAACCACAAAATAATTGTAATTTACATATTATTGTAGTTGGTAGACATTCGGATGTAATCTATTAGAGTGGCCACATAATGTCCCACTTCATCCAGATGAGCAGCGGCATTAAAGTAAATGGGCTCCAGGGAATGTCGACTCCAGTCCGCGACCAATACATTAGCCTTTGTCTTCATTCTTAGATAAGCTACGAATAGGAAATTTTATTCAGTCAAACAATTCGAACATGATCAGTAACTCAAAGTTTTCAAACCTCGTCTGATTGGTACCATAGAGTTGACACTGTGACCCATCTCTGTGTAACCATGAATGAGGATTTTTAAGTCTTGGGTATTATTGAAACAAGTAAACCTCATGGGAGTCCTATCAATTATTAGTCGTTGACCTTCTGCAAGAAAAATAATGAGCCATTTTATTCTATTTGAAAAAAACCCATTAAATATTACAGAGTTTAGTAAGTACCTGGACAGTCGACAGTATACAAATAAAAACGGACACTACTCTGATTATATTTTATATGAAAGTCCAGATTTGTAAAATTGAAGAGGTCAAAACTTGGCAAGTTATAACTCTCAAGATTGTATTTTGTCTGACTCTCCAAATTTGGCGTGGGAGGAGAACGTTGAACGTCATCAGTCTTCGAGGACCAGCATCCTATTTAGTTGATTCAATAAATAACAAATTATTAGAAACAAGAAATGTTAGGTACAAAATTCAATATAATTTTATGCATGACTTGACTGTACCGGACAAGTAAACAAGAAAACAAAGGATTCCAAGATGAATCCAATGTCCACATGGTTCGAATCTCATGGTATCAAACATTGAAAAATTCCAATTGTTGATGAAAAGAATCCCTCATAAATGATTTTGTTTTTGCATTAGGCTTTAATTGGAATGATATTAGTCACAATCTAATTTTTTCACAATCTTTCAAGTCAATTTATTGACTTTCAAGGCTGAAAACTTTACCACAACTGGCCATTCAGTCGACTAAATATAATGAAAGATATGCAATAAATCATAAAGTTGAAAATAGACTAGGAATTCACGTTTTAGTCATTTTAGATAACACACCACAACAAATATGTATAAAACGGGACATGGGAGAACAGTTACATCCAAGGTACTTTAATGTGGGCTAACGAGGAGCCTAAGTACCTACTTTGATTTGTAGGTCAGAAGTTGAGTCATTCCAGCATTTCATTATACTTTTATGGTATGAACTAGTACAGCCAAGAAAAAATAAAGTGATAATCAATTAGGTAAGTCATACTTTTAGTTGTATGAGCAAATAATGGAGCATTTTATTTGTCAAATAACAGCATAGATATTCATCAATAATTTTGTAATAATGTAATTTTGTGAATTACAAATTGTAAGGGTAGTACATAATGCATACCTTACAATAACTTGGCATAAAAGGATTTTTTTTACTTAATATTTACTTATATAAAAAATAAAGACGGTATAGGTTCATCACACACGTCATTGTATAGGCAGATCCGCTGACCTCTGTATGACACTGTTTGTTCATACAAAGGTCATAGTTTTGGACATTAGATTCTTGTCATTTTTACAATTTATGTCAATATTCTTCAATCGCTTTAAATTGAAAGCTCTATTACATATAGTTTAACAACGTTTTGTATAATGTACTTGTATAGTACATGTATACATATAATTTTTCACAAAAATCTTACTTCTAGTTTTAGAATTAAAATGTCACTTGTGTGATACAAAGTTAAAGCTACAGTGTACAACTACAAAATAATTGCCATTAGTGTGTTCTTATACTCTTGTGAAAATATAACTTTCGAGAGTATAAAGGAGTCAAATAATAATACTACAAAATCAAAAACAAAGAGACACGGTCAAAAAAGTAAAATAACACCGAGAATGATATATTGAGTGAATGTGAGCATTTTGTCTTCACAAACGAAAGGAATGAAGAATACATTACATTGTCAATCATCATCTTCATTACAATTGTTATTTTGTTGAGCTTTTCGTTGTAGATGTATTTGTTCAGAAATTTGCTCCAATTTCTTTAGGCTATTTGAGTAATCACACTTTGATTGAATTAAATTACTTTGTATGCTTTGAATTCTATTTTTTATATTTGTCAGCTCCTCATTTAACTGGTCTTTAAGCTCAAAATAATGTTGAGATTTTTGTATATGTTTGTACAGTTTCTTCTCCAAATTATACACATTCTTCTCACAACGCGTGAATTCACTGTAACCAAAAAAAGAAGAAAATTATTTCAAGATAATTACTTACATACTAGAAATTAAGGAACATTTTGCAGAAGTAAAAAGAGAAATTGACAATAATTATAATGTATACGTACTCTGTCAATCTTTTGTGTAATTCACTAAGTTCTTCCTTTGATTTACTGGATTCTGAGACCTGGTAGAGTACAAAGTACAGAATTAGTTTTATTTGTTCGTCATTTACATTTACATCAATTCCTGCACGGATATTGTATAGTATAGTAATTCAACATTTTTAATGTAACTCACCGAAACATTCAACTCATTTAATCTATTTAAAACATCCGGTAGCCCGTCATCAAAACCGCTGTCATATTTTAATTTTTCTTCTGTCACATGAACTCGCATCTTTGCTTCCTCAAAAAGTTCTACGAAAATAAAATACATACAAATAACATGATTAAATTCAAAGCACAATGACTCATAAAATCAAAATAAATATATTTTCCATTAATAATACGTCTCTTCACTCTTTTCATGTAGGTACTTAAATTAAACTGCGTCATGTGAATCAGACTTTTGTTTTTTTCAATAAATAAGACGCATACAATTAGAATTACAATGTCATCAAATAATAAAAAGTCACGTTTACGTGTTTACATAAACAAATGAACGAATTCCTTGACTTTTAGTTTGTATTTCGAACTTTGATTTTTAAAAAATAGAGAATGATTCATTACCGTTGGCCCTTTGATATTGAATTGTAATTTCATGAAGTCTCAGATGTGCTTGTTTAGCGTCTTTCATCGCCTATACAATAACAAAAGTTTTTCATGACACATTTTAAAATAATTTTTGTTATCAAGTCAAGTATAACAAAGTACATTAAATACTAACCGAGATGAAAGGACGAGAAAGTTCGATTGAATTTGTACCTAAAGAAAGAGAATTTAATATGAGCAATCAGTAATTTCCAATCATCATACTAATTCAATTAATTGTACATTAAACGTTACCTGAAGCTCCATATTTTTGGATTAATTTATTTAATTCTGCAGTTTTTGTACTCAGATGAGTTCGAAATTCTGCTTGTGAATCCTGAATTTAAAAACAAAAACAAAAATTACATTCCATTCTTTTCAAAATTATGCTCAATCATTTTTAATACTTACGTCCAACTCCTTCTCCAGTTGATTAATATTATTCGTGGCATTGTTAAGTTTTTCCAATTCAATCTAAATTAAAATTACAATTAAATAAATTGTACTATGCAATACATGGTGTATACATAGTTCAAAAATTGCGACTCTTCCATTCCTTCAAAAAACAAGATAAATTTTATGGTATTTAAATGAAATGAAATTACATGTATTCTTGGGTCGAGATGGTCATCCTCCATTGACAATTAAGTTGAATTTTTTATTTAAAAAGACACTTTTTTCAAAACACAACAGGTAAATATTTCATTTCACAAAAATGCTTAGTTCCGACTTTCCAGATTTTTTCAACTTATTAATTAATTGCTACACATAAAGAGAGGACAAGACAATTTAGTAATTATGAAAAGTAGATATTACATGACGATCCTATCTCACTTTTATCATAATAAATCCGATTATTTTACCAATTTTATCTTAAAATTGGGATTTCCCAGAGGAAAGTGAAAAATAAACTTTCTCTCGCTCTCTTGTGTGTTGGGGAATAGAGATGTCCTCCTCACTCGCTATTTAAGAGTAAATATTTTCACGATTTTTAATTAACATTTAAATAAATGGACATTTAATTATGAGCTTGGAAGTTTACATAAATACAATCTTCAAAAACTCTTGTGAATACATTATAAAAAAATCGTAACATTTTTTAATAATTAATGACAAGATCTTTGGATGAAAATTTAAAATTAAACTGATGAACTTTGTTCCTAGTAATGTTGAATGGCTGTGGGAGATCCCCATTGACGATGTCATCAATCTCAACACCACAAACCCAGTTTTTTGTTGATTTATCTTGAAAGAATAGAAGGAATCGAAAGTAGAAATTCGAGTATAATAATTAACTTTGAAAATTTTTCCAGTTGATCCATCCTCCTTTTTAATTGTGGCTTGACTCAGTAATTCAACAACATAACACTTCCAAGTTGGTCTTTTTCCTCCAGCAGCCTCTCTGATGACAACAAATTGACTGAATTCATTAGTCTTGGACACGGGAGGTGTTGACAATTTGGCTTGAGGTCGTTTTCTTGATTTCACTGATTTTTTGGGTGGACTGGGTGGTTTCAGTAAAGTCTCCCATTGAGTCTTTTCTGCAACAGGAGTCTCATCTTCATGTGAAGGAGTGTCTAGCTCTAGTTGATCATTAAGTGACCGTGGTGGTGGTGGTCTGAAACCGATGACTGTACTATGACGATCAGCTCTACTTTGCAATTCCCTGAAGAATTGGTCGCTGTCAATACGCTCTTCCTCCAAAGTTTTGATGAAATCTTGAAGGGTGTCTATCATCGTTTCAGTATCCGGCACATAAATATCATCAGTTGTTGACAAACACACAGTTGTTCGAAATGTATGGAGTAACGAGTTGATAGCACTGACCAGGTTGTCTTTTGACCCTTGACTTCCCGCCATTATAAATGAGGGCTGTAATAAATAAAAATTCATTCAAAATTCATTCAAATTCAAAAACAATTAAATTATGTATCACGTATTCTAAACAAATAATAATAATTAAATGAAAAATATTCTTAATACATTTTGGGTGTTGAGAAGGGCGCTTATCTTATCCAATAACTCTGCCTTCAATTTTTGTCCATAGGAAGTCTCATCTTTGATGATTTCTTGAATATTTATTTTCAAGATTTCATACTTGAACATAATTTTGTCTTCCATCTTCTGGTGGTCACTATCCATTTGCTCCATCGCCTTCCAAAGTGTCTCAATCAGTTTTTTGTTGGTTCTTTGTTCTTTTTGAAGTTCAGTAGCCCGGGCCCGAATCTCTAAAATATCTCTCTTAAATAGTCTATTTTGTTCTTGTAATATTCTATTATCTTCCAAAAGTGCAGAAGACGTCACACTGTCGTCGATGATGGCACCCGTGTCTCCAAAAGTAGTCATGATGACAATTAAATTAATTAAAATAATTAATTAATGACCACTGAAAGGATACTGAGAGAAATGTGTAAGTTTGTCTGTCTACAGAAACCAAGATAGGGAATGAGACTTTATGGAAGTCACTTCTAATGTCATTTAAATTTTCTTATCTCATCCATTGTCTACTATAAGGGAAATTTTCGTAAAATTCTATATATTGCAGTTTTAGTTTCCCATAAGAATTATTCATAATTTATTCATTTTGCATCTACTTAAATTGAACTCTACAGAGATACGGAGCGTATATGAATCCTATGTAATACCAGTCACAATTAGTTGGCAATTTTTCTGTGGATTGTACTTTATGCAGGATCATGAATCATGAATGCACATAATTAAATTTTATTGAGCATACAAGTTGTTCTCATAATAATATGCTTGTTGCTTAACTTTAGTTGGTACATGTATATTTAAATGAATGTGTCTTGTGGTTAGATCCATAAATAAATACATGCGCTTTCCCGTCCGCCTCTTTTTGGCTTAAGCAAGAGAGCCCAGCTGATTTTGGGGTCTTCGTGTTGATGCGGGCATCTCGTCAACATTTTCTTGTTGTCTCTCTCCCTTCCTCTCATTTTCATTTTCTAATTTTTACAAAATAAATTCAGCTTCAAATTAAAATAGTCTTCCTTCATTTTTATCATTACAAGTGAGACAGGATGGAGTCCATGTCAAAAGAAGAAACAGTTCGTCTACGAAAACGTCACATTGGGTAAGTAAATAATTTTCCAAAAGAATTTATTATCATTTATTTTAATTCTTTTATTTTTGCATCATTTTCTATTGTTACTCAAATCCTCAATCTACATCTAGATAACATAGTCCTACAAAATATTATGAGTTTGAGTGTATAGTTAAGGGGTAATGAGGGTATAAGTCGAATTCTTTGATTTTTAATTTGACTTTGAATGTACAAGACGAGTCGTTCTAAACAAAATTAGTTTATTCTCATTTGTATTTAGACATTTCTACTCTTAATTTGTTAGGTATTCATATTTTGATAGAATTCATAACAACATGTAAAAATAATTAACTATTAACTTTCAAGTGAACACAAAGTTTGTCCAACCGTCCAACACTAATTATGTAAAGCTCATACAGTGTATGTAGATGAAGTCTATGTAAATAGCCCATCTCCCTAGAATTCTACAAGAAAATCGGTCATTTTGCTTCTCCATTTACAACGGAGTAAAATTAATTTCACTTTTCAAGTCGTAGAGTCCTTTTTAATACAAAATGTCAATAGATGAGAAATTTTATATAATTAGTAAATATTTAATTTCTCTTTAATACAAACTACGTTTATTGAGTATTGAGTTGGTCCAAGATTTCTAGAGAGAGAGAGGAGAGAGTAGCTTTCCATTCCCCGATTTAGCCATCACATTTTTTTTATCTTATTTAGGTAGATTACTAGTAACACTAGAATGACAAATTGAACCATTACATGTTTAAGTGTAATGATAAACTTGGTTTCTTGACTGCATGTGTGTAGCGGATGCACATTGCATTGTCAACATTTCTCATTTTCATTGCACTCTCAGAAAAGGGAACAAAGAGACGATTAAAAATACTTAAATCATGTACATGACATGTACAATAAGATGAATGCAACTAAAACATGACAAAAAAAGAAGAAATGTCACGAGCCTAGAAATACACACAAATAGGAGTAGGGTTTAAATAATATATATTTTATTATCATATTTATAAATACCTTATACTTATCTTGAGGAGAGCATATTAAAATTAATGGCTCATTTCTTATTGGAACAAAGGGTGAGAGGAGGGTATTAGATTTAGCATTAGCACTGCAGGCAGTCAACTTACTACTTAGCAACAAGAAAAACTATTTATGTAGTGTTTGTACAGTAGTAACAGATATTTATCTTTGAACTTTGTACTCAATGAAGCATAATAGTAGAAAAAGGGGTTTCTTATTTTGTTTGATGACTCAAAAAAGGCTCTTGTCGTTTATTGTGGCTATTGATAGCATTATTTATAATAAATATCCCTCCACAAAAAATCTGGATTTAGTTGTCATTTTATCTTTTTGTCCTTTTTTTCGTCATGATAATGTCAACATGTGACACAACGAACGGAACAAGTTCACAAAGAGAATGATTGTCCATGTCAATTGACATAAAGTGGAGGATACTCTCGAGTCACTCTCGTAGTGGAAAAATCTTGTCCATTTCTTACTCCATTAGTTCATTGTATGATATTTTGTTTTTTTGGGAGTTCCATTCAATGTTTATTGAGGACTCTTTAGTGGGTTATCGACCTTCGTCATCACTCAATCATTTTCTGTACACCTATATAAATAGATATAAAATACAGGAAAAAGAGCCAAGTCCTTTTCTGTGGGGCAAGTCATCATAAGATCACATGGGGATGATGATAAAAAAAATAGAAAAAATCTTATTTTAGTGTACTTGTCAATGTAGGGGAATCAATCAATAATAATAAATGTCATAATCTATTATCTTATTATTGTATGATCAAAACGTGTCATTTGAGTCATTTGAGCATTCCAAGTACATTTCCTATTTTTTATTTGTAGCTCCCACGATCATATCAAATCAAAATTTTATATTTGTTATGAAATACATTTTATTTTTCCACTGGAAAAATCTATGACCCGTACAAAAAATGGACTTTGACATATCCTCAGCATTGACGAGGAAAAGAACAAGACGAAAAAAAAAATTTTTTCATATTGTCATTGATAGGCGTGAGATTGATAAAAACTTTCAGCTGACACTGCAACAGGCAGTGTCAGTCTGACGTCCGTGAATTACATGATGAACATGCTAAACAACATGAATTGTGAATTACACATACACATGCACACACTTGGCTATACTCCGTTTAGTAAATTTATAATGCGATTGATTTTTTTATCGATTATTATTTATCAACAGACTTGTTGCTTTAGCCAATCTTAAGTTGATTCCAGTGGGTAGGGACAAATAATCTTTATTTCTTTTTTTTGACAAGTTCAGCCAAGCTTAGCTTATGAATCAATGTCATCATATGTTGAATAAATGTTGCACAAATGTTTGTCATTTAATCATCTCAACTTTTTGACACTCTCATTTCGACGTAAATAGTTTACAAATTTCTCTTTCAATTTTATCAGATCTTGAGTAAATATGCATTTACATTTACAAAATAAGGAACGATGGTCATTGGCCTTATGTTTTTTTCTAATAAAAATATTTTCAAGGACTTAATAATAATATGTACGAATATTATGTTAATTTCCAGGCCTTCATGCAAATTATTTTTCAAGAAAGATCCCATCAAGATTGTTCGAGCTGAAGGACAATACATGTACGATGAGACGGGACAACAGTATCTCGATTGCATCAATAACGTCGCTCATGGTACAAACACACTAATAATGTCATTTAAATACTAAATCGTCAAATGAGACAAGCCCCTCTTGATGACCTCTTAATGTACATGTCAATTTATTTTTAATATGGGAGTATAATCACTGATTATTAATCACACGCGCGTATCCTCCATAATCATTAAAACTAATGAGACTAATGTATCTGTACATGAGACAAAAAATTTAATAATTTAATTATGATGAAGGTCTGACTAATTCACACCAATTTAACTCACATTTTTTAATCCTTTTAACTTTCCAAGTGGGCCACTGTCATCCGGTCGTTGTTCAAGCTGGAATTGATCAAATGTCCGTACTAAATACAAATTCCCGGTTTCTTCATGATCAACTTGTCACTTGTGCCAAACGATTGACATCCCTCTTTCCAAAATCACTCTCCATTTGCTACTTTGTCAATTCTGGGTCTGAAGCAAATGATCTAGCGTTGCGTCTAGCGAGAGCCCATTCAAAACATAATGATGTGATTACATTAGATCAGTAAGTTTTTTGAACCATTTAAAAAAAACTCAGGGTTTCATTCCCCTCTTCCAACTTTTTTTTAAATTAATTAATCCACATTTTGTACATTACATTAATTATCTAAATTAGGTCTCAGATTGAAAAAATTGTTACTATCTCAAGGTTGCCAGACTCTTTTGTTTGAGTTAGTGAGGATGTGAGAAATGAATGAGTGCAGCTTTTTTTAATAATTTAATTTAATGTACAAAACAAGTGGCATTTAAAGTTATCAAGAGAGAGGCAGAGACCTTAGTTTTAGTTGCTGCTGTTGCTATGTCTTTGAGTTCATCAACTTAATTTTTATGACATTTAAATTTTTTTTCTTCTTCTCCTATTGCTTCAGCTTCATTGCCTTGTCTGTTGAACAACGGGTTGAGGCTTATCCGTCTCCTGAATATTATTAATTATTTTTTTAAATTTAATCTGCACCAATCCCAATGAGTTCATTATGGTCTTTTATGCATTTCCCGTGCATATAAGACTCGTCCAGCTGTTGTACAGACCACAAATCTGTCTTATATTATTTTTAATTTGAATTTTTAATATTTATAAAACTCAATATTTGTGGAGGAGACGAATAAGCCTAACCAGAAATATTTAGAAAAACTGCTATGGACTGAATGAGTACTTTTTATTATAAATAATTCTTCAATAATGGTAAAATGAGCGACATAACAAAGGTAAAAGAGACAAAGGGCAGGGTTGGACGTTGTTGCGTTGAGAAAATTACGTAGAGTTGAAGTCGTGTAAGAGAAATATATTTTACATGAGAGAGAGAGAAAACAAGAAACTGATGGAAGATTTTTATTAATTTTTTTCAGCTATATGTGATCGAATGATGGTTGGAGATAAAAAGAAAGAGAGTGACAAAAAATCAGACAGAGATTGATTGATGACAAAGACTTTATTTTAGGGTTTACAAACAAACAAAAAAATAAACCTTTTACAAACAAATCTCCCTTTATTTTTTTTGTACAAATATCAAAGATCTCAGACAAAATATGTTTATTATTATCAAATGACCAACCCTTTTTATTGATGAAGCTTAAAATGTTTTGTAAAAAAAATGAAGCAAAAGAGAGTTATACACGGTCACTGTTAACATTAATATCCACAGAGAAAAGACAAAAGAAACTACGAGTGAAGGTGAAGAGCCAAATAAAAATGATTAAAGTGTAAACAGGTAAGACTTTTCACAAAAAAAATATTATGAGTGGAGTGTGTGATGATGATGTGGGCCATCAAAAAATACCCGGGGCTTCTGATGCATGGAAACGAAATGTGGGGGACACAGACTGCTGAGGATGAAAGCCAAGAAGATGACGATTATTGGTTTGGTGGACCTTAAAAAAATGCATGAACTTATGACAATGATGATGACAATGTTGGGGGACGACGAGTGGACATCAAGTTTGAAGCTGAATCATGAATGAAAGAAGGAAAAAAAATTGTAGAGGGGAAAAGGACAAATTTTATTTGGTGTTGTTTGTTGATGAAAATGAAATTAAATATATGAGACTGATTGTTCATGTTATAATCATGATTAGTAGAGGAGGAGGTGAAGAAGAATATTGTTTTAAGTTATTAGAGGCAATATTGTTAGTCATTGAGGCTGTTGGTGAATATTGTGTCAAAAGTGTGTGGCTTACATGAAGTTTTGTTGCAGTGCCTATCATGGTCATGTCACTTCTCTTATTGAGATTTCTCCGTACAAGTTCAATTTGCCTGGTGGCGGAGGCAAACCCGAGCACGTGCATGTGGTGAGTCTATAATTAATTATTTAAAAATGTCCATGTGTTTTTAGTTTTTTAATGTCATAGTAGTTTTTAGGAAAAGGAAAAATTGGGTCATTTTTCCCAAAAATTTCTAACGCTTCCTGTATGTACGAAAAAACTTTTTATTTATTTATAGGCACCTTGTCCGGACGGATATCGAGGGAAATATCGCGAGTAAGTGACCCATATAAATTTTATTGTACCCATTAATTATAATTTACAGAATTGACAATGTGCTAATGCTTGTTTTACTCATTTAAATTCACAGTGTGGATAATAGTTTAGAAGAGTTAGGGCTAAAATATTCGAATGATGTCAAGGAGATTATTGAAAAGGCACATGCCAAGGGTCGCAACATTGCTGCCTTCATCGCTGAGAGTTTACAGAGTTGTGGGGGTCAGGTCATCCTTCCTCCATCGTATTTGAAGAACGTGTACCAGTAAGCTTTTACATTTATACTCGTATATATATGTGATGCATATTATGACATGTAAATAATTACATTTTAAATTTGTTAGTCATGTTCGGGAAGCCGGAGGAGTTTGCATCGCTGATGAAGTACAAGTTGGATTTGGCAGGGTCGGAAAGCATTGGTGGGCTTTCCAACTACAGGGAGAGGACGTGATTCCAGACATTGTGACCCTTGGGAAACCGATGGGGAATGGACATCCGGTTGCTGCGGTCATCACTACACCAGCCATTGCTCAGAGTTTTGCTAATCTTGGCATGGAGTATTTCAATACCGTGAGTTTTGACCACATAAAAGTACTTTACGTACCATATTAAATAATGTCATTAAATAATAATTTACAATGCTTGATCGCAAAATTTAGTATGGGGGCAATCCGGTGTCATGCTCCATTGCAAACGCTGTCTTGGATACAATTGAGAAAGAGACATTGAGAGAGAAATCAACCCGGGTTGGCAACTATCTCATGAATACAATCAGAAAATTAATGGACAAACATCCCATTATTGGTAATTTCTCAAATTCTTTACAATCATCATTATTTTGAAAACAATTTAGAAAAAGTGCTCACATGTCTTATGACTCATAATATCTGTAGGGGATGTTCGAGGAGTGGGACTCTTTGTTGGAATTGATTTAATTCGTGACCAAACAACAAGAAAACCAGCAACAGCTGAAGCTCAACATGTCATTGCACGACTCAAGGAAGAATTCATTCTACTGAGTGCTGATGGTCCATACAGAAATGTTTTAAAGATCAAGCCACCGCTTGTCTTTAGTCAGGAGAATGCAGATCATTTGGTCAATGTTCTCGATGAAGTTTTGAGTGAAATTCGGGATGCCAATGTAATTTAATTAATGCAAAAATTATGATAAACTCGCTTGACGAACTTTCATCTATTTTTTTTTTACTTTCTCCACAGTTTGTGGTTCCCGAAACAGATGAAATTACAAGTGGAGAACGGTCTGGATCAACCAGCCCCACAGAACGACGAAAAATTTATGAAATTGATCCAATGAAGGAAGAGCCCAATGGGAAGAAGACCAAATTGATTGAGGAAGTGGAGGCTGTTAAAATTTAAATTAAATATCATTTTTCATTTTATACATATTCATATTCCTGAGTGTGTACATTTTGATTTTGTGGGGACAATTTTAATTCTTTTTCCATTTATTATTATTAATTATTATTGTCTATTGCATGACTTTGTTGAGTCTACATATATTCTATATTTTAATTACATATATTATTTTTTTGTGCAATAATTCGTAGTTTAGTATCATTATATCAAAATTTGTACCAAAATGTAAACTTTCTACATTGAAAACTTTTACTTTCATAGATTACAAAGTTTAGCTTTTTTAAATAGTGAGCAATCGTACCCTGTGTCAAGTAGGCAAAAGAATATAAGAAGAATTTTAAAACTCTTGTTAATTTCCTTTATAAATAATTTTTAACTATTATTTACATAAATGTACTATATATATTATATACACTGTAGAACAGAATTTTCCATTCGGAAATTGAGATTTAAACGAGAATGTATTCGAATATATAGTTTTTTTGCATGCTATATGAACGATATATATATATATTTACTATAAATTGTGTTCATGACGAAATTTCTAGATGAAATCATGAGACCAAACGTTATTAACTATAAGTACATATGAACATATGCTGGTTCTGCGTCATTTGACTATAAATAATTGAATAAAAAATATTATTTGTGGAATACAATTCAAACTTTAATAAAAAAAGCCTATGCTGACCTGTGCACATTTTGAACTCATTATTATTGACATGGACCAATTCACCAATTCATGACACACAGAAAAATGCATTACAGTAGTTTTTTTCTATAATCTAATCAGGCTTAAAACAAGAAGAATGTTCATAAGCGTCTGCTTTTGATTCGAGATAATGAAAAAGTACTTGACTCAACATTAGTGCAGTAGGTTGGTAGAATTTAAATTGACAATGTGCACGTTGAATCAAGTTTAGCCATAAAATAAACATTTAAAAATAATAACAAAGTAGGGAAAATTGGCTTCTGTCAAAAAACAAAGGTAAAAATTCTACAGTGTCAACTGCCCATGTCTAGGACTTTTATCCGTATTTATTTACCTCAACCTAGTCAGGAAGGGAATTTTTGCACAAATTAAAACGTTCACAGACAGACAGGGAGAGAGTTTCCGCAATTTCGAAATACAGGGAAAAATTCAAGAGATTAAAAATTTCACTGATCATCAATTCACCTTTCTATCTGTCAGTCTTAAAATTTTGAGTATAAAATGGCTCACAATTATTCAAAAATTATCCAGTCCTATTTTGGGAACAATAGAGAGTCAAATAAGCCTAATAAGAATTTTGAGAAACAAAGTTTAAAACAATCCATTATAAAAGTACTGAAAAAATTAGAAAGCACTGAAAAATGTCAAAATATTTTGCATTTCTCGTTCTCCTCGTCGTCGCTGCCACAACCCAAGGTAAAATAATTATACTTTAGTTCAAAAAAACTTCATTCATATTTTGACTAATTTTCCCTATTATTTTTCTGAAGGTTTACCCCGTAATTCGGATACAAATCCAAGAATATCTCCAGAGAGAATTGTTGGTGGAGTGACAGCCGACAGACTCAAGTACCCTTTTGTTGTTAGCTTAGAATGGTTGGGATACTATCCTTTCTGCGGTGCTACTTTCTTGGGAGTTGTCAATGGAAAATCTTACTTTGCAACTGCTTGTCATTGTGTCGAGGTCAGTTTCTTCAAAAGTCATTTAAAATTTTTAATTGTGATCAAAAGAGTCTAATTTTATTGTATTTATGAATGACAGAATGACGTGGCAGAAGAATTGAGTGTGGTGGCCAAGAATACGACTTCTGATTCACCACAAGGCCAAAGACTTCAAATTTCTTACATTTTCATTAATCCTCTATGGGATTCCTATACTTTGGAGGGTGACGTTTGTTTATTAGAATCATGCGACGTTCCAGAAAATAGTGAGCAACTCAGTCACATTCCAATTTGTGGCTATGAAGATATTGGTGAGTTCTCAAAAATATAGAAATTTTTCTTAAGTTCATTTAAAGAATTTTGAATTCATGATTCAATTTTTATTTAGAAACTGGCAAAATGGCTGAAGTCCTCGGATGGGGTGCGTTGGGTGAAACTGGCTCACAATCGAGGTAATAACACCAATAAATGGTACTTTAAATGTTTACTAGTATGTGATGAGCAGATAATAAGAAGATTGATTTTTTTTTTAAAAAAAAAAAAAGCACCCTTCAAGTTGTAGAAGTACCTCTCGTTGATACAGCAGCATGTAATGCAGCCTACAATGTCCAAGGATGGGATGTCTTTTCAAGTACCATGATCTGTGCTGGCTACGATGAAGGATCAAAGGACAGTTGTCAAGTGAGTGAAACTAAAGATAATGGCTCTAGAAATGTTCAAAATATTTAATTATCTTTTTTAAATACAGGGAGACAGCGGTGGGCCAATTGCCACCAAGAAGGCTGACGGTAGTGGAAAATGTCTTATTGGAGCCGTCTCATGGGGTCTTGGATGTGCTAGGCCGAATTATCCTGGAGTTTATTCTTATGCTGTTCCCATGAAGAATTGGATCAAGGACACAATCTCCACTGGCTCCCCTGCTACTACCACCACTAGTACCACCAGTACTACTACTACGAGCACAACAACGGTAAGAATATTAATTAAATTGGAAATTTAAAATTATTTTGATGCCGTCTAATTTCATAATTTTCTTACTTACAGACTACTACTGAAATCCCGACAACGACCACCACCACGGAAGCTTCAACAACAACAACGGTTAGACAATTAATTAAAGGTTAAAATATTTTCAAAGTGTCTAATTTTATAATTTTTTAAATAGGCTACCACGGAAGTCCCAACCAGCACCACCACCACAGAAGAGACAACAACGACAACGACTGAGATTCCTACTACTACTACAACTACAACTAAAGAACCGGAAACTGAAAAGCCTACGACTGAAGTACCTACCTCTACAAGGCCTACCCATCAAACCAATGAGCCCTTTCATACCACTCCAGTTCCTGAACATAAGGAAAAATCACTGTGGGACACTCATAAAACAGCCGTGGTCATTTGCCTTTGTTTGGTTGGAGCCCTTGCTCTGGCTGTCCCATGTGCCATTTATGTGGCCCTTACCAAGAAATTGAAGGGAATGCATGCCATGGCTCTAACTCTACCCCTTGCCGTCACAATTCTCTTGGCTTTGACTTTAGGACTTACTTTGGTCATTAATCCTAGAGACTAGACAATTAATTTACGGATAGAAAATATTAATATTCAAGAAAATACATAAATAACCAATAACTTATTCAGTAGATATTAGATATTATACAATATTTTAAACAGAATAAAAACTAATGTGTACATTTCAATTGAAAACCTTTTTAAATTTGTCACTCTATAATTATTCAATTTTCGGCAAGAATCACTTCATAAATGCACAGCACAAATTTTTAATATAACACATTTTTTTAACAATAAGCAAAAATAAGATAATTCAAAAATTAATTGCACAGCATTGATTTTTGACTTTGAGTTATTTAATATTTTCGAAGAAGTTGTCCACTAATTTTAGTGGCTTCTGTAACTTGTACCACATCGGACGCCACCTGAAATAAAATGAGAATTAATTTATAACAATCAAAATTTAACTAGGATTGACTTACGATCTCTGCTTGTCTATCCAAAGAACTATTTTGAATATCTAGCTCTGCACTCAAATCTTGTGTCATGTGTCGAATATTTCCAATTATTGAAGAAACTTTTTGCATATTCTGTTCCATTTCATCTTCTGCAGGGTCATTGGTAATTCTATTTTAAAAAAAAGATTCAAATTTTAATTCTCAATTATTTAAATAGTTCAATGAATTAATAACCTGGAAATATAGCCACTATTTATTGTTGCTGGACAGTCCCAATGTTTTGGCTGACCACTGATCACCTTCCCATCCTCATTTTTCAATATTTTGTCTATCTCTTTGCCACAAGCTCTACTCACAAAAAATAGAAAGGCTATGAAAGTGAGTTGTTGAAACTTAAATTAATTTTTTTATATGATAAACTTTATTTTGAATTCATTTAAAAGGAGAAGTCAAGTTTACTTTTGACATGGAAGTTTACAACTTTCAAAACAACAGCAAAAATCCAATGTTTTCATTTGAGACAGAGTATCTCGAGCGTCCATTATATCCTCATGTACTTTTTTCAGTCCTTTTTCAGTGTTTTCTAACTGTTCTGAAATTTAAATTGCAATCTGAATGTAATTACTCAAAATAAAACCATGAAAATGTTATTGTACATTCAATAAAAATACCCACCTCCTTGCTCATCCATTGCCACCAATGTTTTGATACCAGCTTCTTTTGTCTGTAAATACATTTTACATAAAATTGTGTGTACATGGCCAAAAACTTGTTTTTAATATCATTTTTACAATACATAATAAATATTTTAAAAAATTCTTCTACCTCTTCACACAACTCCACCATTTTCCTTGTACTGTAAAGTGACTGAAAATATGCAAATTTTTCAGTTAAACTATCTTTCTTGAAATTAAATGATAAATTAACGGTATAAAATGTACCTCATCAACAACTCTTTTTTGTTTAAAAATGAGTTCCTCTAATTCCGTCGGTCCATTTATTCCAATGGACGGTTGGGGTGTTTTTGACATTGTTGAAGTTAATTAAATTTACAATAATCAAAGAATGTCAAAAATTTTCCCCACTTTCTCACTCACAGCGTACAGTGAAAGTTTTCTTCACAGCCAACGCCCGTACTTTGAAGGATGGAAATGAGGATGAGATAACAAGACGGTAATGTAAGAATAAATTGATAAGAGCTTTTCACCATGTATGTAAATTTGTATATTTATTTTTTCATATAAAATCTAACCAAATTTTGTTGTAGCTGCACATAGGGGATTCTTCCAAATTACACAGTAAAATTATGACACTGTCGACTTTCACATTCATGTACTTTCACCCTTGTACAGGTTGTTGGGAGTTGTCATTGTGTAGTTTGGCAAATTTAACTGAGGAATAACTTTATTGACATCTGTAACTGTTTGCCTGGATTTGGACCATGACAGTACACAAAGAAAAAATCAATTGGGCTTACCTATAGGATGTATTCGTATCTAATATATATATTTATATTATATGTACTGTTATATAGACACAACTCTTGTCTATTTAGTTGACTAGCAAAATTCTAAATTAAAAATAAATTATGCAAAAAGGACCTTGTTATATCTACACTTGAGAGCTATACGGAAGTACCTCGTGTCTATATAGACATTATTGACACCATACTGAAAGAAAATGAATTTCAGGTATGTCAAAGTAAAGTGTCAACACAAATATATCCTCCACGTGAACAACCGCTTGTCTTGTCGTAAATGATTGAAGTTTCAATATTATTTTAATGACCCACTTGCGTGCTCTATATATATTATAATATATCGGGTAGGTAGTTTAACAGGTATGTATAGATGAGTAAATATATTGAATTTTATATGAGATTTACTCTATCTTTCAGATTTTATTCTTATTGTGATTATTACGATGCTTCTTGATGAAAATTCAACAAGATGGTTGATATAAACATTTCGGCAAGATTAAAACAATACTAATCATCTTTGAAAAAATTTTCATATAAATAAAACAAAGTTCCTTTGCCGAAAGTGTATGATGTAATGTTGAGGTTGAAAAAAATATTTTTCAATTAAATTAATTCTTACATTTTTTTCTCAACTGCTTACTTTGCAGTATGTACATTGTATCAGTTACTTAAATGACTTGAAACTCCTTTAGCAGTTAACAAAATTATTTAAAGTGCTTTGGAATGTGACATTGAGAAATTATTTCGGCGGTAAAAAATTTCCCTCGCATCTCCTTTTTTTCTCGAACTTTGGCTAACGGGAATTAAAAAATGAAATTTTAACGGTTCTAGTACGAGTCCCTTTTAATTAGATTACGGGAAAACTTTAATTGGACTCGAAATAAGTTAATTATCATCACTGTTCAACGTACAGTAGAATATCAACATGTACATTGAACATCTCCGGAAGGAGTTTTACGAATTACTTCCAGAATCCGTAAGTTGCATAAGTTATACAGTATTACATGAGAAAAAAAGAGAAGCAATTATATAACATACAAATGTGTTAAAATTAACTTTATTCATTTGACCTTTGAATAATATAATTATCATTGTGTTTACAGCGAGTCCTCATTATAGCGGCTCCAGACGTCGATGCCGTATGTACGTGTAAAATCTTGCAATATTTATTTCAAATAGACAACATTTCCTACACCTTGGTCTCTGCTGACGGAATAGATGACTTGAAGGACCAATTTATGCAATTTTATGATAAGGTATTTGATATTACTTTTATTGGTTCAAATTCATTTTACTATACTATAATCTTTGCTATGTATGGTATGTATATCATGGAATATGTTCTAATCATCATTTCCAACTTTTCCTTATTGCAGTGTAAATACGTAATTCTTGTAAATTGTGGTGGCGGAGTGGATGTACTGACTCTTTTTGAGAATCCTAAGGATACCATCATTTTCATTATTGATAGTCATCGACCAACACATATTTTAAATGTGTACAATGAGTCAAACCAGGTGAGTACGTTTTTGTGTGTGTTGTAATTTGCTTACTTATATCCACAAAAGGGTTTACTTACAGTAAGGATTATTTTATTTATGTGTAGGTAAGACTTGTAATTCCACCTGGGGAAGGAGAGGATATTCCATCTTTTGACGATATTTTCCGGGCTGATGATGATGTAAGTTTAAATTTTACTGAAATAATCTGATTTTGAAGATTTGACTTCTTTTTTTTAAATAATAAATTTGTTTCTTATTAGTCTGATTCGGACGACGATGACTCTGAGGATGACGATGATGACGAACATTCAGAGAATGGTGATTTACCTAATGGAAGACCACGAAAAAGGAATCGACTGGACCCAAAATACATTGAAAAACGAAATATAAGAAGAGAATGGGAGCAAAGACGTGAAAGAATTTTATTTGACTATTCCCAGTTCAGCTATTATGGAGCACCTGTAAGTTGAATACTTTTACTTGATTCTACTTAGTTTCAAATGGTGAAGTGTAAAGCTGTTGTCATTTTTTGTATGTAGGCAAGTCTCATCATGCTTGAAGTTGCGTGGACAATGTCCAGGAGTGAGATGGAATTAGTCTGGTACTCTATTGTGGGTCTCACAGATTATTACATTCTTGGGAAAATGGAACGACCAAATTACATTTTGTTGGCTCATCAACTACAGACTCACGTATCCCGATTAACTAATTCTCAGAAATTAGCGACAGACTCTGTCAAAGTTGCCTACGAAAATGAGTATGACAACTATCATTCAATCACTAATTTGATGATCGTTATTTGGTTCTTAATATGTTTATTTCTTTGATTTCTGTTTATGGTAGAGTTTGTCTATTTTTGTATCGTCATTGGACTGTCCATGAGAGCATGAGGATGACTCCCTATTTTGCCTGTAAATTTAAAAGCTGGCTTGGAGAAAAAAGACTTCACGAATTTCTTGCTGAAGTTGGGTAAGATTCAGTACAAATTAATACACTCTGTTCATTTTTGTAAGTCGCGTGCGATTTGACTTGATAATGCATCATTATAATTAATTAATATTCATGTGCTTAGATTACCGCTAGCTCAAGTTCGACAGAAATTTTCTGGGATGGATTTAACTTTTCGTAAAAATTTGAAGGATACAATTGAAAAGAAAGCTGAAAAGTACAATTTGGGCAATATAACCATTCCGTCTTTCACCAGGCAAATTTGTCTTAAGAAGAAATTTGGTGCCTTTGATTGTCATTTGGCCGCCTTGGCTATTTTAGAGTCTCCTGACAATGAGTTGACTACATCTCAAAAGTTTATGGCATCCTTGGATTGTTTGTCTCCGTAAGAAATAAAGTTTTTTCTTCATATGAAGTAAATGTCGACTGAAAGAGTTTATCTTCTATTATGTAATAATTCTTAATTTTAGAGACAAACACGCTGAACTTGAGAAGGGTGTGGAGGGTGCCAAGAATTTGGTACAGGCAATTTTCCGACAAGTTCAAGCATTCATGGATACGGGATCTGTGACTTCCGTTGGCCCATTTCTGCAAGCTACTGTGTCGGAGGTTAGTTAATAACTAATAGTTAGTTATGTTTTGGTGTACAAATATAAAAATTTCCTAATTGTGATGACTTCATGTTTTATTTTATAGGGATCCAATACGAAATATTTTGCCAGTCCAAATTCCCTATCACTCTTGGCTCAATTTACTCTTCGTGCTCATGTAGATAATACCAGGAGTCGTAAAGTGCAGTCTCTTCCTCTCATCCTACTCACTCCTCAAACACCTGAGACATATCTGCTCACTGGAATTCCTCCTGTTGCTGCCGATTCATCCTCAAAGTAAACTTGAATTTAATTTTTGAAAAATATTAAGTGTGCATCTCTAAAGTAATAGGATGAGGATGACCATTATATTTTATTAACTAACAAGTACAAATTTGTTTTTATTTTTTTAAATAGTCTCTTTGGAAAAGCATTTGAGAAAGTAGCAGAACGAATTGATGAAGGAGTTGCCCTTGATTGTTTTGAACCATCCATTATACAACTAAGAGCAGAAGACAGGAAAAAATTCCTTGATAAACTATTAGAAATTTTGGGTTAACGTTTACTAACTTGTAATGTTTCAATTATATTAATTTATTTTGTTTAAGTTTAGAATGAACCGTCGTGACTTAAAGTGGTGGTGACTTTTTTTTTTGATTAATGAGTCGATCGTAGGGTAAGACTGTACGGAAAGGTTATAAAAGAAAAAAAATTTTTGTAACGATAACTTATAAGAACCGTGTGTATACTTAAAAAATGTGAGGTTGCGTTCCTTGTCTGACATTTGTTTTTGTTATTAATAATTTTTTTTGGTGATATCTGTGATGTAAAATATTCTAGAAAAACTTTATAATTTATTAATAATCTGATATTTCAAGCAAAATATTTAATTGTAATTAGTTTATCTTTTAGGCTGGTAACTGACTGGCTGTATGTAATATAAACATTCACAATTCACATCAGTTTAACAAATTCATTTAATAATACTTTAGATTAACTTGTTTATTCTGTTAAAAATAAATGACCATATAAGTAGCTTGTATCCATATTATATTACATTATTGTACTCTGTGTTTTGATTTGATATTTTATTGTTCTAAAGTAAGTATAATTTGTAAGTTGTTTCAAGTTTCAGTTTTTATTTTAGAATTTGAGAATAATAATACCCATTTCCCTATTAGAAGCCACTTTGTACACCACATTTTTTCTAATTCTAGCACATCGTACCATAATTTTTGCAATTCGTCTTCGTCTTCGTTTAACAATTAATTTTAAAATCCTTTTTCTGTTTACTCGAGCTTTAATGACATCACCAAATTTAATATTTTGTCCAAACATGATTAGCTCACAATCATTTGGGGATAGGTTCATCATTTTCATTTCCAAATTACCATAGGCTTGGAATTTCATAAAAGGTGTTCTCAAGTTCATACACTTTCGTCTGAAAGTACACAAAATATTCTTAATTGTCTTTGCTAGATTTTTAGCTAGTAATTTAAGTTAGATTATCTGTACCAACCCAATATATTTTTTTGATATTCTGCCGATGAAATAAAACAAAAATTTCATGACGGGCTGTAATGAAGAGAGAGAACATTATGAAAACTAAAATACTGTAAAATCACTAATTAAGTATACTAAATAAATAAATAAATATTTACTGAAGTGATGGCTGCTAATATCATACAGACAATAGTTGAACTTGTGTATTGGTGAATTATTTGCTTTTCAACTGTTAGGCAACCAGTTTCATAGACTTGTGATAGATTTGGTAAATCTCGACATTCTGATTTCTGTTGAAAATAATTGACATGTTTCGAATTTCTTTCAAAAATATTTAAAATTAAATAAAAGTACTGAGGGATCACAGCATGACAAGGGAAAATGAGGCACATCAGTCCGACTCAAATTCTGATTAGTAGATTTAGGGATCCAGTCTTGGGGACCATGTATACCACAACATTTACCCTGTGTGAAAAGAGGTGTAAATTTAGTTTAAAATGTACATTCAAAGTTGAATGACTAATTGAATTGGGAGAAAATTAAATATTACAGGAAACCTGTGTCTGAGTATTTTCCCAGAAAAAAGTGACATTTCCATGAACAAGATTACTATCATCGTGTAGGATCCAATTTTGAGAACGTTGGTGGGGGACCATTGCCAGTTTTTCTGTGGTATGTTTTTTTAAGGTGATAAACAGAATATTTTCATATTCAATATTAAATACCTTTATGATTAGTGAGATTAAAGGTGGAAATCATTGGGTGTTCAACAAACATTTCCTCCATCATAAAATTCTCTACTTGTCTCAAAGCCCTTGCATACATGACACCAGCAAAGATCAAGTAGAATAAGCAAATGTAGACAATTAGTGAGGATAATGCAGAAATCTTGGAGTACGATAATTAAATTTTTTAATTAATTGTATACAGCTATTTTGAGATTTATTTTATGTTAATCTTACCAGTGTCTTCAAATATGATCGCGATCTTTTAAGAAGAAGAAAAATGGGGCCAACAAAGACATAGAGACAGAATGAAGGGATACAAACGAATAAAAAGAGTCTTGACACTCCAGGACTGAATGGACAAAATTGTTCTACATAAAATTGAGAACAAATTTTGGCCATCGTGATTCCCTTTGAATTCATCTCACATTTATTTCTATCGTAATGAACATTCATGTGTAATGGAAGTAGAGCCATTTTCCATTCAAAAGTTGTTTTCTCCATTGGGGTCAATTTGACCATTAGAAAGACAGCCATAACTCCACTAATCAGGAGCTGAACAATCATATAACTTCATTTATCCCTGAAATATTTTTTGTCATGTCATGATATACACCAAAAAAACATTACATTAAATGTTGTTTCTGTTATAAAAATATCTTGTAGCTTACCAGGTTAAGAACTAAAAGGACCCAAGTTAAGAGCATAATGTATTTGCGATGAATTTTAAGTCTACTTCTATAGCCTTTGGGAGTGACCTCTGCAAATCCATTTGATTTTATATTTGAGGGACCTTGTCCTTCATCTTCATCATTTGTCATGACATCTTCTGAGTCGGATTGATCTGGAAGTGAGTCTAGGGAAGTGTCATGACCCACGTCAAGATAGGTTCTGACCAGTTGGTTGACTCTTCTTCCGAACCATGTGTGGGGTTGGGCTTTTGTAACATCTTCATCAAAATCGTCGTCACCGGATATTCTCAAGTTGACACTTTGGACACTTTTTGTATGTGTTGCGTCCATTAGATATAGATAGGCCAGAAACTCTATATTTCCTTGCTAATTCTTGTGCTAAAATCTTATAAAAATAACTTATTTTCAGTGTCAGTTATATCAAGGCTCTCCAATATAAGTTATTATATAGTTACTTATATTGGAGAGCCTTGAGTTATATGTACGCCATAGCATTTGCATAAGGAGACCTTTGACCTTTGACAAGCAACTTGTTCCTTCTTTCTTTTGACCTCCTACTGGTTCATGTTAATTACTATACCAACTAACCAGAGAAGTGAGGAGTCTACAGATTTTGTGTAGTCAGTGCAAGTGATCACTGAAGAAAAATGAACACCTCCAATTTCAAACGATGCATTTTCATATGACTGGCAACATGAAAAATTTTCCCCTTCGTCATTTCTCAGATTTGACCCAAGTTTTTTTGACATTGGCTATATATTTATGTACTTGTTTTGTCTTTTACTGTTGGCTTAATCATAGTAGCTCTATAGATTACCATGCCTAATCCATACAATGAGTGCTACGCAATTGACAATGTCAAGATGTCAAGTTGGACTTTATTGAGTGGGCATAAAAATTCATACAAAACAATTTTCATGGGCCATCCTGTCTCTAAGTACATTCTAAACCGTTGATTAAAATATTTTGAAGAGATTAGAGATAATGATAAAAAAGTGAAATGGAGCAGCTGGTGAGGTTTTTTTATGTACAAAATTAAATAATTAGCTCTAAGTATATAATATTAATACTAATCATCGTCATCATCAAATTACCTGAAATGGTTACGTCAATGAATGATAGAATATCTGTAACGCAGTACAAATTGTACATTTTTTCGTTGTAAACAGAGAAACATTTTCCCAAGAGCTTCGAGACTCGTCAAAATATTTTTAACCCTGAAAACATTGCTCTTTTGTCCGGCAAAAAAATGTACGGGATTAAAGGGATCTTGACCTTGATGGTTTCATGTGTTCTCCTTGTCACCTCTGAAGACACTGACGGTCAAGGTCAACTTAAATGTGGTTTTGGCTGTATCCCTGGTTGTGGTGGCTGCTGTTGCCGATTCAAGGAATATCCAATTGAACAAGTAAATTAAATAATTATTTTGTAATTTAAAAAACTTTGACTTCGAATTAAATTTATTATGTTGCAGAATATGGACCGTATTGAAGATTCAAGGTCATCTTTTTGAAATACATCAAAATAATCAAATCAATTTTATTATTTACTGTATTTTCAAAATTTTGAAATTGCATTGTATTTATACAATGTAGGACAATAATTAAAATCAATCGCAATTTAATTGACTCCAGTAATGACACCCAAATTTTTGGCATGATTCATTAAAATTTCGACACTCGTGTCACTCCCACCACACACGATGACAACAACTGGTCCAGTACTTACATCGAGGCCATTTTCTTTTAGAAGTTTTGGTAAAATATTTTCATAAATTACAGCCAACGACACCCCACAGCTTGGTTCAACCAAGAACGTATGTTGATCTAGTACAATTAAATTAAAATTCAACGTTTATTAATTATGATTTTAACATAGCTAAAATGTGTAGTATTTTACCAGCAAATTTCAAACAACCATTCACAGCTTGATCATCTCTCAAAGTAGTCGAAATAACTCGAAACCTTGGGATCATGTCCATCAGTGTCTGGGCCACAAAAGGGGCTCCCAGCGTCTTGGCAATACTAGTCATTGGATAATTCTCGACTAGTTTACCAGCAGCCAAAGATTTATTCAGTGAATGAGCTCCAATCGTCTCCACAGCCACAACTGGAACATCTTGCCATCCTATGAAAAAATTTATAAATTTCCATTTTTCTAAATATTTTATACAATTTTTTTTTAGAAACCTAAATTTTCCAGCCCCATCAAAATACTTGTCAGCATTCCACCGCCACCCACAGAACAAATTAGACATGAAGGTCGAGTACCCTCAGGAAGATCTTGTTTTATTTCCTGAACCATCGTGGAGTAGCCTTTCCTATAATTTTTGTCAAGTTCTTAAACTTTTGAGTTTTTGAAAAAATTTCATTATAAAAATTACCACAACTCTGGATCATCGTAGGGATGAAGCATAGCAAATTTTGGATTCCTCTTTGCAAAATCAATCGTCTTGTCGATACATTCCCTACCCGTGTCTGTCATCTATGATAAAAGCAAAATTTTAAATAATTTGACATTTAATTTTAAAAAATACTCCTTTTTCTACTCTTACTTCAACTGTAGCTCCAAGTTCCTTAATTTTAGCTAGAATTCTAGGTGACACGAAAGAAGGAGTGAAAATATGACATGGTTTTTTCAAAATGAGGCACGTGTGAGCCAGTGCCAATCCAGCATTTCCACCCGAAAAACTGACAAAACCTTCGTACCCTTCATTTAATTTCTAAGAAAAGAAAACAATTTACTGAATATTTTATTTAAGTTGTCAATTAAATTTAAAAATTTACCGTAAGACAAACTTGACTGATTCCTCTAATTTTAAAAGAATTGGCAGGCTGTACATTCTCTAGTTTACAATAAACATTTTGTGAAATGATATCCGATAAAGTTTTACTATGTAGCAAAGGTGTTTTAATGTAAAGGTCTTGAGGATTCATTTTTAAAAATTATTATTTTCTTTTAAATGTCCACAAAATATTTATTTAATCAACTTGATGACAGCTCAAGGACGACCGAAATAATGACAAGCACGTGATTCAGCTAAATATTACACAAACTTGTTCTCATTATCTAATCAATTCATAGGTCGGCATTTGGCACGGACCCTCCCCTGTAAAGAGTGCAAAAAAAATTTCGCATTCGCCTCTCCTCCTGAGAAGAGTGCAAAATTTTTTCGCATTTGTCCTTATGAGGAGAGTACACTGAACTCAAGAGTGCCGACCTATGAGTCAATTAAAACTAACAACTACTAAAAAAATAAAATAAGGTTTAATGCAAAAATTCCTTGATCATTCAGTATTTAATGATGTCATTTTTAAAAGGGTGTACATCAAAACAATTATAAAGTTTGTGAGGAAAATGAGTACAAAAAAACACTTGATTCTGTCCCTTGTTTTTTTCACTGGAAAGCACACATGATAATGGAGACGGGTACGACCACAACAAAGATGAGATAAAGTAAGACCCTTGGTTCACACTGAGATTCTGCAATATATATTTCGTCCCAAATTGTTTCATCTTTTTCTGGGGACGGCTGAGGTATTTCCACCACCATCTGCAAATCATCAAAACTTTCCATTAAAAATTATGTGACTAGTTATTTAGTATAGAAAATCAAAGTATAATTCTGACCTTCTGATCAGACCAAAAAGTCAGATTGACATGACACTCGTTCACGTCAACACAGTCGTCTAGTGGTGGAGGTAGGTCGTACACTGTCAAATAATTAATTAGTTAATTATCTTTTCTATTTTTAAACAATTTTTCTCTCCCTCTATTGCGCCCAGCATAATCTTTGACATAAATTTTTTTTTTGACTGAAGAACGTTTTCGGTCCTGAGATCACTGGCCCAATAGGACAAAAGCGTCGAAACCAGTCAGAGAGAGCTAGTTAACTGCTGGACGCCGTATAAAAAGCTTTTAGGAAAGATGAGGATGAGGGCTCACCATATTTTTCTAGTTCAAATCGACTTCGTATAAAATTATCTCGTTTTTCATTCTCTGATCCAAAAATAAAGTAATAGTAGCCAGACACATTGACCGTATTTTCATAAAAGAGGGGAATGTCATATTCAAATTCTTCATTTCCACAGCCTTCAGTTGGTTTCAAGTACAAACTGCCATTTAAATTAAATGAAGACATTATTATTAATATTTATTTTGTGATTAAAATTTAATCATTAATTAAATAAAATTTAAAAAATATTTACAAACCTTGCTACAACCCCTTCACAACGTGCCAATGCTTCCTCACTACTGGAAAAACTAGATTCACTTTCCGAATCGGACCCATCCAAACTTTGAAATGGATTAGTGTCATTTAATGTGCCAATATGATGGCCATGTTCTTTTTGCCAAATTGAACTGGGTGTGTCTTGACTACTACTCCTTTTGTCTGAGTGATTCAAAATTCCATTGACCTCACTCCTCAAACTATTAATAGTTTTATTATGTTCTATCACATTTTCAGTCACTTCAGAGCTATCTTCAAACGCTCCATTTTCTCCAGATTCTGTATTCTTTCGAATTTCAATATTTCTTCGACTCCTTCGAATTGTTCCATGTTCCTCAATTAAATCTATATTCCTTTTTCGACGTTCAACTGGACTTGACTCTTCATGAACATGATGATTTTGGTGTCTTGATTTTTCATGTCTAATTTTATGATGTGTTATATTCACCTTGTCAGTGTTGGTTCCAGAAGAATTAAATATTAAATGATCTTGTTCTGATTGTTTCATCTCTGATTCTGTCTCATTGTGTGAGCTCAAATTGGTGTCTTCAGTTGTTTGCTCTCCTTTTGTATTGGCGAGCATCCAATCAGCCAAATTTTCTTTTAATTTTGTGTATCCTTTTGGACGATTACGAATGTATGATCGAATTTTTGATAAAATTAAAGAAATTTCTTCAGCTGAACCTCCCTTTTGTCCTAAAAGATTAAAAGCTGACCTTTGTCCAGTCCCATTTTGATGACCTCTCCCATCATCATTTTGACTTTCCAAACTTGCCGAGTTTGAAAATTCATCTGAATCTCCGGCTGAGTCTGCTTGACCAATGTAGGCACAATGATGTAAGTGATTTCGACCTTTGACTATTAAAAGAGTTCCCCCTTTGTACCTGAAAAAACAAAAATTAAAATTTCAACATTAATTCATTTTCTTTATTACAATTATTTGAATTATTTTTTAGAAGAAAGTTGTAAAAATATGCCGGAAATAAATTAATTATGAAGAAGAGTTGAATGACCCAAAAATAAAAGTCATTTTTCAATGACAATATTTATTTAAAATTTAAAATAAATAAAAAAATAAATTAACAACAGATTTTCCCATAATTTAATTATAATTCAACTGGAGCTCTTCATCAAGGAGACTGGGATGCGGGTAATTGTCATGGTCAGCCCGATCCCATCCTCCCCATCCTTTGTGATGTTGATGATGATGATAATGAGGAAATTTTTCTTCTTTTTTGTGTTTTTTTCCATTTTTTCCAAAAAAGTACAATACTCCCAATAAAAGTAGGAGAGGAAGTCCCAAAATTAATAACGCTTGGACTAATGCCTTTGTCGTCAATTTTCCAGCCCATGTCGTTAACTGTCTTGTATCTTCATTCTCCTTTTAAAAAAAATTTAGGCATTTAACTACAATTTAAAGACCACAATTTAATTTTCAAAAATATTTAGGCATTTAACTACAATTTAAAGACCACAATTTAATTTTCAAAAATATTTAGGCATTTAACTACAATTTAAAG
>JAQIVZ010001568.1:0-30688 GCA_034700945.1 Arrhopalites spinosus
AAGGCCACACGACTAATGAGTCAGTAGCATTATCACTTGTCACGATGTTGTGTGATTGTGTGCTTTGGCTACCAGTAGAAATCGAAACTTTAGATGGCTACCACGGGTCACAGGTCAACCTGAGACACCAGCCACTTCGGATTTCACCATACTTTTATGATGCAAAAAAGTAGCCGAGGCGGTTTTTTCAAATTTTGTGATCATGTCTTGTGTTTCCATTTTCAAATGTAAAGAGAAATGATTGTTAAAAGAGATTAACTGTCTACAAGAGTCATTTATGATGATGTATTATTTTCTATGTAAACATATATCTTGTGTATACAATAAGACCAGGAAAGATAATATGTTATTGTATACTTTAAAAGTGATTCGTGTTTGAGACTACACATTTTATGTACCTTGTTGAGAAAAAAAAAGTTTAACTGGGTCTCCCTCTCCTTTTCTTTTTGTTGACGGGTACATAAAATTCCTATAAAAGTAATGGGTCACTTTGGAGAAATTAAGAATTTTTATTGCTCTCTTGTACACACAAAAAAGAGAGACAAAGAACTTTGGATAATAGAGACAACCTAATGAAAAGCCCCGGAAAAGTGTCTGTGTGTATAAAAGAAAGAGAAAGGTTCTCAATTTATAACCAGCGGTCAACCTACTTATGTACATAGGACACACGGAAGTGTCTTGGGGTGTAATCACCTCAACGATCGGGTTGTATGTCACGAGATAATGACACAAAAAGATAAATAAAGAGACTTTACCTTAATATAGTTTTGGCACGTGGATAGTGGAAGTCCAACGAGGCTAACGCCATTCTGAAATTTTGACAAAAAGAAAGAAACATTTCATAAATGTCTTCTTCCTATCCTTTCAAATGAATACATATATTGGCTTGACTGATCCAAATGTTTTATTTTTGTGAGAGAAAGTTGATAAAGTAATAGATTACAAAGAAAGATGATGTTTGTCAACATTTCAATTATTATTATGAAATAAACTGACTTACGATGGCAATTATTTGATCCCCAATGTTCAGTTGACCACAACGAGCTGCTGCACCCGCTGGGGCTAGGTTTGCAATGACTACTGTTGGCAACATACTTCCCCAACCAGATTCTACGATGACCACACCTAAAATCTCTCCTTTTGTCTTTGGCACGACCACCTAGAATTTTCCATAAACAATACCAAAAATTAAATTAAAACTCAATCGTTACTTTTTTTGAGATTTCAAATTAATCATAATTTATTTAAATATTTTATGTACCTCTTTTTGTAGTTCCTTCTTGGCGAACACTAAAGTTTAAATAAAAATTTTTTACATTAGTTAAGTTATAGATATTGAAAGCATATATAAAAGATAGGAAGGATTTTATTTGAAGTTTGTCATTGTCATCTTACTCTGAAGTTCATCCCCAAAGATTTCTTGAGAATTAAGAACTTCTTGATAGTCCATTTCACGGACAAAACTATGGTCTTCAATTCCATTAGCTTTAAGGAACTCCATATAGGCCACTTGAAAAGCTTGTCCGATGGACTGAGCGATGTATTGAGCTTCGTCACTCTCAAAGACGTGGCAAATCATTTTGGGTGGACGGGGAATTTTAGATTCATCAACTGTATCTGTTGGTACAGGTCGTCTTCTTGCCATTAAAACTACCAAGTCTCCAATATCCGCAATATATGATATGGTTCGTAGTGCATGATCCATCATTATCTCCTACAATTTTATCATTTCAAAAAAAAAATTAATGATATCCAATTAAAAAATTAATATGCCATATTAAATTCAACAAATCTAGTTTTTCTTACCTTTAGATCCGTATTGAGCACCATTATTTTTTCTGTTGATATGAAGAGGTCCACTTCCGTACTAAAATATTTAAAAATTAAAATAAATCAAATTAAATATCATGAAAATTAAAAATTAATTCAAGATAGTTTTTAATTAAGCAATATAAATCAAGATGACAGACTTACCTAGGCTGAGTCTCACCCTCAGGAGCCTAAAAAAATTCAAGCATAATCCAGTTGAATATATTGAAACAAGACATCATTTTTATAATAATAATTTGCATTATCATCAACAAATAATAAATAATTTATGAGAGTGTACGAACAAATTGTCATCCACGATAAGATTCAAAATAAATTAAAATAATAATTAGTAAAAAAAATTATAAACTTAAATTCAATTATAAAATGGAGCATGAGTGCAAAACATTTATGAGAATGCTTTAAAGAAATCATGAAATTAAAAAACAAATTGTAATATAAAACACATTTTTTTTATAAAAAAAATCAAATGAATTAATCATAGAACATGACCAATACTTTAGCAGCCACAGATCGTCCACATAAATTAAATATATGATAAAATTTCTTCTTTAAAATAAAAACTTTATTATGCAAGCAACAAAATAATATTGTGCATTTAAGAGCATGAATATAATACATTGTACGAGTATATGATATGTTCAAAGTATTTTTAACAATAATTGGAATAAAAATTAATCTTTCTGCTTTGCTTGTGTAACTCATCGTTAAATATCTACATAAAATTAAAATGCCTATTTATAAAGAAATAAAGTTAATTGGAGTTATTGAAAGTCTTTTAAGTATTAATTGTTGTTCTCAAACTGATATACCTAGAAAGTATTAAATTTTATATCTATTATCTACTAAATTATTTATATGCTCCATTTTCCGAGTACAAATGGCTGATGGTAAACTATTATATGATTAGCATCATTATATAAAAATTAGTTGAAAAAATCTCAAACTTCTGACGATTTTAAAATAATAACATTATTTTTTTTTCAAAAAATGGAGAAATTTATCCCCCAAAATTAGTTGTGCTCTGTTCTATGCTGAATGAAACAAGCCGATGATAAAATTGTAGGAATGCTCACCAAGTTACACAAAAATAAATATGAAATCCAAAAAAGTGATTTCATAATAATATATTAAACCCAATCAAAAAAAAAAAAATACCCATCAAAAAAAATTAGGCAGAGCAATTAAGAAGAAATAGAGTGCTAAAAATCCGCATTGTTAATTAATTTATAAACATCAATGCAAACAAAGCATGTTCCAGCAACTCAGGCAGTGCAACGGATTAGGCATTTTTATGATGAAGACGTCAAGTGTATAAAAATAACCAAATTGTTAGAGAAAAAAAATGAAAAAAAAAACAAATGAAAAATGGGGCATCAAATTGTACGACAACAGAGAGAAAATAATTTCGGTAAAGTTGTAGAGAAGAATATAATATTGATATATATAATAAATAAAATATATCAGAGAAAATATTGGGACCGCCGTCTCAGAAACAGACTGCACGGTGGAGAGCATTAGAACTTCAAAGCAGACCATAATATTATCATTAAGCTTCTTCTCATATATTTTATATTTTTTATATCTTTTTTGACAAAGAGTGTGTTGAGACATCACACAACTTTTTTTTCTTTGACCCTTTAATAGCAAAGGCTACCTTATCATCCTGATTCTAGAAAATATTTTTTCCCCTCTATACTTAAACGAATCACTTTGTACCTGCTACTTCATAAGAAATATAATACCTAAGCCTTGTGCGTATAATGTGCAAAAAAACAAATGGGAGAATACAATCAATACCACATTGAAATGGAGTCTACGACTTTACTGGACAAAAACAGAGATAACTAGGATACTGGATATTTTTTAATTATAATAGTATTCTAAATAACTACAACGTCCTGCATTATGTAACTAATTTTTGATCATAGTTCGTCGACACTATCAATTCGACAGTTATAAGTACGTACATACTATTTATTGATATTCTTAAAATAAATTTTCCATGTAACACAAGTTTCTCTAAACTTTTCTAATATTGAAAAAAAATTAATTAAAAAACAAATTAAATATACAAAAAAACATAAAGAAAACGAAATCTAGATTTGAGTTAATTTTATAGTCGGTGCTCCTTACCAGACTCTGGGTTGATCAATTGGGTGTTGGAATCAGCAGCAGAGAGAGAGATCAGTTGTCATTGTGGTGACATACATTACATGACGAAATTATGTAAGTACGAAACCAATTTTGAAGGAACCGAACCAATCAATCAATCAACGCAGCAATTTAAAAAAAGGGACACACAAAAATCAAATGTCATAGTCTACTCATTGTTAATGTGTATAATATGTCAAATATGTCAGTTTTTTTTATAAAAAATGAAGTATTTTTAACAAGCGTGGTATGTCAGTGTCTCAACTCTCTTCACTGAGAACAATTTGAAAATAAACCTCAAACTCATTTTTATTACATTTATAAATCACTATGTACTAACGATGATAATTATTATCATTATCATAAAAAGCTTTTTTTATTTTTAAACTTAAATTGCACCCTTTCTCTCTTCAGTTGACAAAATGATTTTGTGATCAATTTTAAATTGATTTTGCAGCCAGTAGCTTAAATTAAAAATATGAAAAATGTTTGTCACAAAAAACTGTTTTGAAAAGAGACAAATAAATATTTTTTTACCCCCCTTTAGAATAAAATTAAAAATAAACTTAATGCGAACTAGTCAAATTTCGATGAGTAAAAAAAATAATACCCTTCACATTAAGTTGAATGTGTCACCTAAGTGTCAACTATGCCACACTATGCGGTATATATTTTTTTTGAGTCAATTCAAAAAAAAAACCCAACATGAAATTGATGATGAGCTTTTTATACCAAACAACAAGAACAACAAGAACATTCAACGTCTAAAGCATCCAAGGGAAAATAATAGTAGTAGCTAAACATTCAGACTAATGACTACAAATATGTACAACATTTTTTTAAGTAGTCTAAAAAACTTTTTTTTTGAGTGCCATGACAAGCAAAAAACCTTAAATCACTTAAAAAACATTAATTTCCTTCATCAACGTTCACAAACATTGAGGATGGGTGTTTTACATGCAGGGAAATGATAATTTCAAAAAAATTTGGTAAAATAAACACTAGCGAGCTAAAATATCATTGAGTGTAAAGAGAAAAAAAAATGCAAGAGATTTAAAATTATATTTAATTTTTAGAAGCTATATGGACGAGCTTGAACAAACAAGACAAACACGAAGGCGGAGAATATATATATATATACATAAAAGGCATATATATATATAGAAATTGTGACTTGGAATTATTTTTTGCTGTACTGTACTGTTAACATTCGTATACGTATCAGCACACAGACTCCGCCCACCTTCAATTTTAGAACAGCTTCCTCAACCATGGTTTTTTTCGGTCTTTTACGTCGTCGTCTCCCGGACCCTACTTCCTCCTCAACTTCCATGGAGCCGACGAAACGAAGGCGAAACATGGTACCAGGTAAGGCGGAACCATAAGGAGGACTGAGATGAGGTAAACTACCACCAAGATTATTGCTATTAAATGATGGTAGACCACTAGTCATGTCGGAAGAGGACAAACGTCTTGCTCCAATACTACCATCACCTAAAGCCATTATATTATTGTCAACTATAGATCCTCCTAATGCAGCTGCTACGGGATTTCTTTGCTGTCTGTAATAATCATCCTCATCCATCGAGTCCTCATCTGACTCCATTCCATCATCCTCGTCTTCTTGGTCTTGTCCTCCTCCTCCTCCATGTCTTCCAACTTCGCTCACCCCGTCTCCTTCCTTCTTCAATGTGTATGGAATTATAGCACTTGTCAAGGCCTTATTTGTCTCAATTGACGTTCCTGATGGAGGAGGAGGAGGAGAAGAAGTAGAGAGCTGACACACGCTACCATTTTGGTTGGTCTGGGCCTGCATAGCACAAGATAAGAGGAGAACCTGATTCACTTTTTTCCTCTTCATCCCTCTCCCCTCCTTTTTTTTCTCTCTCTCTCTCTCTCTCTCTCTTTTTCTCTACCATCAAAGTTTAACGATGAAGAAGCACTTTGTCTTAAATCGATGAACCGTCATCAGACTCAAAAACCATTTCTTCCTCCCTCGTATATATATTTTTATTTTTTTCAAAATTTTAAATTGTCTAACATTTTCTTTTCTGTATTCTCCTCTATTTTTAGTAAACTGTCAGACAAGGCTATGCCATTTTTGTAGGTACTCAAAATCAAAAAAATATTTTAATTCTATCTACCATGAGGGTCGTAGTTTCTGTAGACACTGACTTTGTCCAGTTTTATTATGGTTTGCCTTGAAATGGTATCCAAAAATTATATATAAAGTGTAGTTATAATAAATAATGATTATATAAGTATACAAAACAATAAAAATGAATCACTTTTTTCCCCAAAAAAACAGTGAACGTGTGGATATCAAAACGAATTACATGCAGCTCAATCAACTCAAAATATCATCATAATGATCAATCTTGATGTTCAAATTGAACAAAAGTTGATAAGTATATTGTGAAAACTCAATTTAAAAAAAACTGAAGGAACATCGAAAGCAAAAGAAAATAATTGAATGTCGTCTTTATATAATAATAAAATGTATTTTGATAACAATATCATCATGTCAATAAATAAATAAATTTAAATTAATACAAAAGTTAACAAGGAATGGGGGATATCATCTACAAAGGATTCTGTCACGATGTAAAAATCTTAAAAAATTATCCTATGAATTGTAATATTATAACTCATATTTTAAATACAAAAAAAACATTCAGCACATCTATCCATAACATGTGTTACTTTTGACCTGTCCCTGACATAAATTTAGTGTCCCATCATAATGAAGAAAAAAACTTTTTGGACCAATGTCACATGCAATACTTTTAGTCATGGAGGAAAGTCTCAAAGTTGAACACTGATCTCTCTCAATGTTTTCTCCTCTCCAAGTATAACACATTTTATATACAGAACTAGACAATTTAATGCACATCGCATAACAGTACATTCACTGTTCGTTTAACTATGATGTTTTGCCAGTAAATTTTTTTTTCTAAATTTATGTACATATCCGTCGTTGAGAGAATTTGTCATTTTTTTCAGTGTCTCATATCCTAAAAAAGTATAATAGTTTATGGAGCACGTATTGTATGCATGCATCAATTGTCTGTAGACATTCAGATATTGAAGGTCGTCTGTGAGTCGTAGGAGTAAGAAGAAGAAAGCTTGGCCGTATTAAAAAAATATAAATAATTTCATTGAGTTGACGTTAGTCTTCTGTACTGTGTGTGACGATGCATGGATTTACTTGATATGTAGATACCTAGTATCTAATATTTTGGGACATGAAAAATCCAAATGCGCAATGCATACACATATAACATGCTATTTTATAACACTAGAGAAAGTCTGGAGACCTTACAACAAGGGTAACGGTTAGAGAGAGATTGTACTGCCAGGATTTTGAGTTTGGACTTTATTTCATTTCTTCGCTCTTATCGCTACATAGCAATGGTAGGGCATAGATGGCCCGAAGATTTTCCCAATTTTTGTTCAGAGAGCAGTGAGGCAGGAAACGAAACGAAGCTTGGGATTGTGTGTGCCCATCGGAAATCCGATCTGAATTAGATTCGTCTTCATCTTCTTTATTTCTCCCTTTTTCTTCTCCCCCCTCCTCCCTTTCTCTATTTCTTGTACTCTCCATTCACTATATATTATACTAACAGCAAACACAATCTTCTAAATTCCAAAAAAAAACCTTCAGAGAACTCTCTCTTGGTTGGTTTTTTTTTCAAAAGCTGGAATTTACAGCCCTAGAAACCATTTTCTATGTCCTTGTGTTTTTATATAGAAATGGTCTCTCTCATTTTAATCCATTCCGCCTCTCAGTAAAGTGACTCGAGTTGTGTGTCTCCTCAATTTTTCTAGTTTTATTTTTTGTTTCAATGTATGGCCAAGGCTCATTGAATTGAATGCAGTTAAACTAAATGACTTTTTACACACCCTCAAAGTGATTTTTATCCGTGGGACTACTTAGCTCAACACTATTATTACTCTCTATCTATAATAAGGCAAAATGGGCCATTTGTCCAATATAAAAACATATACACCAAAATTAAAAAAACAAAGCTCTGTACGACAGAACAAAAAAAACCCACAACAAAGTTCCCTGAATAGTTCCCCCTCCCCTTGTGGTTTCATAAAGTTGATCTATGTGACTCAAATATGATTTGTTTACATGATAACAAATGTGACATGGTCAACAACAAACAGTAGTGAATTTAGTTTTTGGAAAACTTTGTGTCCGGAATTGTGTTCAAAGCTTTTCTTCCGGTCGAAAATCATTTTGTCAAATTTCCGTTGAGCAAAACAAACTATTTTACATCAAATTTTTCCTAATGTCAATATTCAGAGCCCTCCGACAAAGGCCAAAGAAACCATGGAGTATAGTACAAGGGGATTGGCAAATAAAAACCCTGGAGCACTCATATTTATATACACAAAAAATACCTATAATACATAACGTGTAAAGATAGATACAGACAAGAAAACAGTTTGGAGAATATTGCAACAAAGTCATATTTTACAAAACTAACTAATCTACAAGGAATTGGATACGCCATCATTTCCATGTTTTAATGAGTTGATGAAAACTATTGTAGAACCGCTTACTATTTATATATTAAAACATATATTATGTACATACATCGAGAGTATAATAATACGGATATTATAGTAAAAACCCAATCCAATAAAAAAACAAGGTTTTACTATTTACAATTATTAAATTTCAAAAGAGTTGATGATGAATACCAAGAGTGCAATTGGTCAGAAGATTTATGATTAAAAGGATTTTAGTCAATTTGGCTCCCTAATACATTCCTAGGTACTACTAATAATAGTCATTTCATAAACCAAAAAAACAATACCTTTAAAATACTACTTACATATTTTATAAATCAAACTTGATTGAGTTGAAACAAATTTTTTTTGTTTGACAACAAGGTATATTGGTAGTACATGTTATGTAACGTACATACCATTTGGCATTTATCAACATTTAAAATTATTTGAGAAAATAAGGAGGACAATATATGCTATTTATAATAATGATCTTTGAAGGGACACAAAAATAATTCCAAAATATCATTCCAAAATAAAAAAAAATAAATACTATAAAATATCCTACAAAATTTTCATGCAGGTATTAAAAATTATACTACCAAAAAATGAAGGATAAAATTTTGAGATTAATAAAAAGAAATGAAACAAAAAAAAACTTAAAATACCACGTTCTACAAAGGGGGGGACAGACAGCGCACACGAAGCATCAAAGTCTACAGTGTATACTTGGGTATTAATATCAATCATTTTTCTCCTACAAAATCTACAATTAATTGGATAATATTTAATTATTATCATTTTGCTGAGAAATGATTGTTTTAAAAAAACTAATAAAATTGATTATATTATTTTTAGTAAATATTAGGTATTTCATATTTTAGTTCTCGACTAACGTTCCTGAGTTGTTATTTTTGTTGTTTGACTATCAACGAGAGAGATAAATTTTAATGAACTTGTTCGTAGTATTAATGAAGGAAATATTCATAATATTAAATTTAGTCAAGACAAACAAAAGATTTTTGTCGAATTTTCAGCGTACCTTAATACGAGAAACAGCTTCCTCCGCTTGCATCATTCGAGTGGCTTTTGTAGGTTGACCTATAAATATGATAGAATTAATAATTAATTACAAATTATGAATACTTGATGTACATTAACATAATTGTAAAACTATTAACTAACCTTCACAGACAAGTTGAGTGGATCCCAAATACCTTTTTGAAATCAAATTAGATATTGAATATTACTTAATTTTTGAATAAATTGACATTTATATTTCTGTAAACTATGTGTTTACTTTAGATTTTCATCAAATATTAAAATTATACATTAAATATTACCTAGCTCGGAACAGTACTCCTTCAATGAGGACTGATGGATTGTTCATCAAATCTGTGAGGTATTGGAAAATGACTTTAATTTTTCACAGTAAAAATTCATGACATTCTCATTAATCACACTCAAAATTCAGGAATAAAATTAATTAAAACAATGACAACACGAATCTACGATGGTGGGTAGTAAAATACACACTAAATTAATTATTTTGTATATCCACACATCATTTATAATGTATGTATTCTATTCTATATATCCTTTTCTAAATTGTAGCTATTTTTTCTAAAAATTCTGTACTTTTTTTTCAAAAAAACTGAAAAGGGAGTCATGCAAGGATTTCTAAATGGAATCATTTTTTTATTGATTCAACTATTTCTATCATCCTTTATTTTAATTAAACCTCCATCATGTCACTTGACTGTATAATTTGACGTACCTCGTATTGATATTTCAGTTGACTTATTTTCCATTTTTAAATTTGAAAATTAAAAAATAGAGAACCAAAGCACAATTTTTTTTGATAGGGACCACAAGACACATGCGATCATTCAAAAAAAAAATTTATTATTTTTCTTCTCTTCACATCGTAAAATTATTTTGAGGAATCAAGGGTCAACAATCATTTTGTTACGTACAAATGTACAAAAATTACTTAGACAGAAGAATAAAGAACAATACGAGCACAGTGCAGATTTTCTCTTTGAATATTTCATGGACAATTAACAAATTTTATTTAAGTAGCCTCGTTCAGTGAATTAAACAAGGGAACGACGATACACAACGTTTATGTCAACAAGTCAAAAAGGGAAAATGTGTCAGATAAAAAATAGGGAGAATATAAAGTCACGTTCTAAACAGCCCTCCGCATCGATATATCTATATTATATTGTGAATACCTTCATTTAAAAATAATCTTTTGTCAATACGAGTAAAGTACAAGCAACAGATTGAATATTAGTGAAGAGATTTCTATGACAGATAAAAAAACTCAAAAATTTGTCTAAACTTGCTTAGAATTACATAAATAACAACTAATTAGAGACTACTACTCCAACTCTACCCATACGTTTTTTTTAGTTAAGGTGATACAAAAAACTACAACAGACTAAAATGATTCACTAAATTATTTTAAAACTACACAAAGAGCTCACGTTTTAGTTTTGTTTGCAAAAAAAAAAGATTTAGTAGTAGATTTTTAACTCACCATTATCAGACAGAGAGAGAGAGAGAGAAATGAAGGGATTTAATTTTTTGTCAATTGTAAAATAAATAGGAGGGAGGGATTATTCATTTCGTTGAAAAAAAAGTATTTTGATGTGATCATAAGGAATAAAATATGGAGAAGTCCAGTAAACGGGAAAATTATTTTTTATTTTTATTTTTTTGGTTCCGAGTCGATTGAGTTAAAAAAAGAGCCGTAGTGTGTGGTAGTCGAGGAAGAAAGTCAAAGGGACCACAAGAGTAGCGTCAACATCAGCAATCGAGTCGAAAAACAGAACACAGCAGCAGGTTATTTTTTTTTGTGTGTTTTGTGAGTGTGCCGGGGATACGATTCAGGGAATTGAGAGAGACGCAATAATGAAGGCAGCCGGCACAAACAGGAAACAAATACAAAGAGAGACAAAATAATTAGCTTAGCTCTAGCAGAACTTTTTCTTCTTTTTCCAACAAAACCGTTTTGTATAAATATAAACATGGTATACACATACTATTTATATTCAAATACTTGTATTCCATGAAAGCGCGTTCTATGCATTATAAAACTAATACATATATATGTACATCTTCTATCTATAATATCTCTATCTTTCTCCAAATCAATAATGTACTACGTCTCAAAACAAATATGACAGTCTACTGTCCATCATTTTAATCTAAAAGGTCAACTTGATGTACCAAGGGGTCAAATATTTTTTTAAAAATTTCCTACAGTGAGTCTCCCCTAATTTATACCTTTCTCTTTTTTTCTACAATTTTTTGAATCTCACGTATCTCTTTTGTATCTGACAGTATTTATTTTACATGAGATGCGTAGCCAACTTGCTAGTAAAAAAAGAGAAACATTTTCAATTTAATCTAAGAAAGAGAGAAAAAAGAGATAGTTGACGCCTTTTACTTTTTTTAAAATAATTTAACACATGAACACAACAACTTAACACCTACACAAGATTAGGGCAGACACACTAAATCACGTGAAACTGTTTGGTAAAAGAACTGACATCGTCAAACTCGCCCTTTCCCTCAAAAAAAAAGAGAAAGGTACACATCCTCATAAACTCGTTTTTACGGTCAATCTGAGATTTCCTCTTTTTTATACTAGGAAAAAAACCGTCATAAAAAAAGCGGGTACAAAGTCCTGGAAAAACCTCAGACAGTACGGTTTGTGTACTGTGTACTCTGTAGACAAAAAAAAACCACTAAGAGAAAGTCTTGGCAAATAAAATGTTTAAATAAAATTGTAAAACTTTTTTTTTCTACTGCAAAATGCAGATGGAACAACAACCATGTGTACTCTTTTAAGTGGTCACTCCTTGCTTTTTTTTGTAAAATAAAAACACAAAAAATATTCAGTCTTGAATACTTAGAGAAAGTCAATTTAAAATTTACAAATAAATGAGTAACGACATTAAAAAAAAGTTTCTTTTCTTTTTAAAAGAAAAAGACATTAAATTAAAAATTATTTTGTACACCTGTGTAATTTATTGTCAGTCTAAAATTGAGTAAGGAGTATGAACAAAAAACAAGAAATGACAGAGAGGACTTTCCATTTTCATTCTCATGCATTAAAAGAAAGTGCAAAAAGAGAAACCTCAGAGAAAGTGAAACAAGTAAGACATGACAAAGAATTGTGATTTCAAGTTTTCAAGTGTGAAAGTAGAAACAAGAATTTAGTCAAAATTTCATGACGAGAAGAGAGAGAGAGAGAGAGAGAGACAGAAAAAAATTAATTAAAGGTCATGCCAATGCTCTCCATCTTTACCTTGACAAATTAATAAATCTCTCTCTCTCAAAAAATATATACATGGGATTAAATCTCATTTACTATTTCTTCAATATTTCAGACTGTACAATTCCTCTCAGTTGTTTAAAATTTAAAAGAATTCTTTTTTAAAACAAAAAGTACAGAGAGAGAAAGTACCCCACCTATAATTCAAGAGAGAGAGAGAGAGAGAAAGTCTCCCAATATGAGGAAGAGAAAGAGAAAGTCTGACGTGAAATAGAATAGAAACAGTGAAATAAAAATGCTGGAGAAAAGAATTACGAGCAAGACAGAGAGAAAGTATAGTAAATTGTGTATACAGATTATATTCTAACAATTCATGAATTCTGAAGGATCTATTTCTTTACCTAATTTTTTAAATTCAGAGATAAAAAGTTTTTTTTCTGTCTAAAATTTGGCTTTCAACTTTCTCTACATCTAAAGATAGTATATGACTATAAGTATAGCCATAGGTAAAAAAAAGAAAGCAATCAAAGGATTACAATGCAGCCTCATTTTTTTCACTGAGAATTTAAACCAGTAGCCAGTAGCTAGTGAACCATAGTCAGTGGCCTGGACGTAGAGTACATGGACGACCATTTCGTAAATTATTTTCTAGAAAAACTGACATTACCGATTTTTATGTCTCCTCACGCTATATTTTTGCGCAGCCAATTCGCATTGTACTATACAATGTAACAATTTTGTGCAAAAAAAACAAAACAAACAGAAGGGATTTCTTCCTCGCTTTTTCTTACTACTGTAAACTCTAAATGTAGAATATATATGATTTTTTTCAACCTGACATGGAGAAAAGGGAGAAAAAAAGACAAAAAAATACATGTTCAAACCGTACCTTCTTTGCTCCGCTTCTTCTTTGCTCCGTCCTGTAAAAAGATGAAAGAGAGAGAAAATCCACATTATTTATGTACATTGAAACATTATTATACTCTATGGAACATACATATATATATATATACAAATATATTTATACAAATGAAAATCTACTGCAAGTAATGTATCATTGTACAACAATCTTGTGCACACAAAAAAAAATTGTCAACAGACATATAATATACTCAAAAAAAAAAGAAAATGTGCAAGCTTTTTTTTCTCTTGTAGACACAATATCAAGCAAATTATTTTTTAAAATATGGATTATATTTATAAAATATAATTCAAAATAAAAAGTGCATGATAAATATTCATGTGGTAGTGGAAGTGCTACAAACTGATAGAAAGCGTGGAGGAGAAAGTGTTCAATATTTGAGCTTTCACCAACAATATTTACATACTATAGATATTACTCATAATTATTGAAAATGATGCACAATAAATTTTGGACCAATACAGACCCATATCGGCATGTCTATAGTACATAAGATATATAATGTATATATGTACAATTTATAAATTCATGATTCATGTATGCAAATTCCAAACAAGAAGAACGAGTCTCCTACTTCATAGTCCCAGTGTCACGACAAAGAAAAGATAGAGAAAATGAAAATCTAGTCAATATATTTTCTCAGTTGCCATCACGTCCATGTACAAGAGAGAGAGAGGAAGAGAGGGGCCAGTATAAATCTATTCTGTTGTGTACATTTATTTACAAACTACACATTTGTCCACGTACTACATAGAAAACACATTCATGTATGAAGTATGAGCATGCAAACATTATTTAAGGTGGAATGTAGTCTCGTACACCATATAGACCAAGAACTGGAGGCGAATGAGCTTTCACGTCCTCGTCCTCTTGTGTAAAGAGAGAGAGAGAGAGACAGTCTAAAAGAACGTAGTCAAGAGAAACTCTTGTTTCTTGTTCAAATTCTCTCTCTCTCTTCCTTTCCATGCCCAACCCTTCATCTCCACGAAGAGAAAGAGAGAGAGAGAGTGGAGACAGAGACAGGAGATACTAATCTTTTCAGCACTTAAAAATCTTCCTGTAAATAACCAAGAGGCTCATGCTGAGATCCCCATTCAAGAATATTATACAAGTCCTTTCTATAAAAAAAACTTGGTGTGTGTTATATGTATGTTATATACACATACGTGTTCTGTACATATACAATTTTTTTTACAAGTATGTCTGTAATTTCATGTCATGGGTGAGCAGTCATCTCGTGCTCATCAATCTTTATAGAACATATACAAGGCATTATGGTCTCTAAATATTGTACTGTAGCCCATACACATATTTTTATTGGGAGAAAGCAAAGAAAAAGTTAGGTAGATACAAAAATACTCTACCCCTAGCTTCATACTAGTAGTACCTTCACTCTATTTACACATGGAGAAAGCAACTCCAAAAATATAATATCACATGTATGTATGTATTTATAATGGAAAAGAAAGTAGAGAAGGAAAAAATACTCCTGTCAACTTCAAGTGGGTATATCTGTAGTCGAGAGAAAGCGACGAAAAAGGATTAAGTTTCTACTTTCTACCCTCACACATTGTACAACTATACTGTGTTGTACAAAGCTAGAAGCTAGGAAAAGAAAGCATGACGGATTTCATTTTTTTAATGCTCGTCTTCATAAATCAAACAAACAAAAAATATATTAGGGGGCTTAAACTAGAGAGGGGAAAAAAGTAATGTCAATGTTTGAGTAAATACTTTGAGAGAGAGAAAGTAATTCTATAAGAGAAAAAGAAAAGTTAAAGGGTCAAAAAAAAACATATTCCCCTCTCCATTTATTTGATAGTAGAGAGAGAGAGAGAGATTAAATATGAAAAATAAATGTGATAAAGCTAAAGCATTATCATTTAAAATAAAAGAAGAAGAAGAAGCTGATTTAAAACTATTTAAAAAAGTGCATTAAATCTATACTAGTCGACAAACAATGTGAGAGCGACTTAGTCCAAAAAATGTCTTGCATGCGTGTCACGTGTACAATATACTAAAGATAGACAATAAGAAAAAGCTATAAGTCTTTTTTGTACAATCCACATGTACATGAATGGGGGTTTAGCTATACAGATTACAAACCAAGTAAAGTGGGCATTCAGAGTAATCCAAAGAAAAATACAAAAGAAGACCAAGAAGATTACTACAGACAAACCAACCAAAAAAGACCAGAAGAGAGAGAGAGAGAAGAGTCAAGATAAGGGAGAAAAAAAAGAAGACAGAAAGAGAAATAGAGAAAAAGAGACAAAATAGAGAGAGAGAGAGACAGAGGTTTTATAGGAACCTTTTTAGATCTTGAAGAGACTGAAGTGCCGGCTGACAAAGTTGAATTTGGAATGATTGGCAAGACGGACGAGGAGGATGAATTTGTAAACTGGCCAGGAGATTGTAATTGTGATGGGGAAACTAGTGATTTCTGAGTAAGGGAGGGAGGATTTGCACTATTACATGTCGAGCTGCAACCCACGTTCGGCGACGTAGTTGAGTTTGAGTTGAAGAGTTGTGTGGCAGTCGGAGCAGGTGTTGAAGTTGACTTGAAAGAAGATACGACCCCTTTGCTCATGGAAGGCAGAATACTTCGTGATTTCCCCTTCTTCCATTCCTACTCAGTAAAGTAAGTCAATGTGAGAGAAACAGAGAGAGAAAGTAAAGAGAAAACAGCTCATAGCATCCTCTTTACTACCAAAACTACTGCTTACATCTACTACTCTTGTCTCTACATACCGTCAATTGCAAAAAAAAGAGAGAAAAGAGAGAGAGAAAGGGAACCAACCAACCAGAGCAGTAGGCTGAGCAAACAAACTAACAAACAAAACTAGTTACTATTACCACGTTCACCATTTTCCAGTACAAAATATCCAATGTGATATACTCTTTCTCTTACACATAGACACATTCACCATTCAGCACAATCACGTCCCCCCCTCCTTTCTACACCGTCCTTTCTCACTCAAAAAAGTAAAACAGTGTACAAATGACCTCTGTGTACATAAACCATCACTGCAGATTCTCTGCCAAAAGAAAATCTTTTCTCTCTTTTTCTCCAAACTCTTGAAAAAGAGAGGCAAAAAAAACATTGGGACCTCAAGTGACGCAAAGGAAATGGAAAAAATGACCGAGATTCTTTTTTTATATATAAAAATATATTGAAAAAAATGTCCTTCAATAGTATACATGTTACATAAATATATAAATATTGTCACACAAGTCAGATACTATTGTGACTATATGAACGCATTTTTTTCAAAAATACATAAAACTACTAAAGTCTGAGGTCACTCACACTAAAGAGTGGAGAAAATACTTGGCATTCATGGTGGGATTTTTCAAAAATAAAAAACAACTTTTTTATTTTATTTTCCTTAGAAAATGAAGAAATGGTACGTAACAGTATTGACCAAAAATATTCATATTTTATTTATTACATGTAACGTCCGTACTTTGTTTGCTTATTTACAGTGTAAACCCCTAAAAAAAAAATTTCAACAGAAATGTGTGACTTTCACTTTATCGATTAATTCAAGTAATTTTCAAATGTTATTGAATGGAATGCCTGTAAGGTGAAAGTACATGGAGATAGAGATAAAAGTTGGAAGATTCTATTGGACAATCTCAATGCCATAGCAAAAAATTTGTATAACGGAGGAGACGATGAGGATAAAGAGAAAAGAAAGGAGAAAAGGGGAAAGAAATTATATCCGTAGGACCAGCTAAATGTTTTCTTTTTCTATGCCAATATATTTTGTGAGAGTGGTACTGTGAGTTTGTTTCATGTTGTGGATTCTATTCAGAGGATTGACACGTTACGAAAACTTGAGACGACTCCGCTTACATCAATGTAATCAATACCCCCAAACACTCACTCAACTCAGACTAGCCCTGAAACGAAGAGTCCCTTTCTGATAGAAATGTAGGAGCAAGGAGGTGTCAAAAAGTGTAAACTTACCAGAGAAAAAAAAAACTTTGGCTCCGAATTTAGAATCCTCCTTCCTTACAAAAACTACCTTGAGTATCGATCGAACAACGTGCGTATTATATATCCTCACACGATCACACACATGAAATGTACCAGAGAATGAAGGCAATTGAGAGAGAAAGAAGAGAAGAGAAAAAAAGCTGATAAACAGATAACGGAACTGTCAATCTGTACAGACGAAGAGAAGCCACAATAGAAAGCTTAAAGACTTAATACTTTCTCTCTCTCTTCCATCTTACACTGTTTTTTTTAATGAAGGGTAAAGAGAAAGACAAGACAGTGAACATGTTTCTTTTTTCTCTCCCGTTATTTAAAATTACAATCAAATCCTTGAAATTTTATCCCTTGAGGAATTAGAGACTCTTGTAGAGTACACAAACTATTGAAAATCATGGACAAAGAGAAAGGAAAAAATGAGAGAAAGTTTACTCTACAACTATATATATATAGTTTTTTATTGTCAATTACAAAAAGAAAGTGGAGAGAGGAAAGATAGAGATGTAAAATAAAACAATTTATAAAGACACAAAATAAAATCTTCAAACTTTCTTCCTCTTTCTCCTCCTAGTGAAAAGACACTGTCATCCCCTAACAACCATCACTCATTCCACGTTTTACAATTAAAAAGGTGTGGAATGAATTAAAATGCTATTAAATTAGAAACATTAACGAGCTAACCTGTTACCTGTAAATAATACCAATAAGCAGTTATGAAATGAAATAGCGTCTTAATTTTCAATGTACGTATTAAAGAGAAAGTCCTACACAAGACACGATAACTTTCTCCTTGGATATATTATTCTATGAAACAAGTTATGACAAAAGAGAGAGAGAGAGCAAAACTTTCCTCAAGACTCTCAAACTCTCAACTGTTAATGAGTTTTGTAGTGGAGTCTCAAATGATGTAAATTTATTCCAAAACCTACACACACACACAAAACCCCACTCTCTCTCTCAAGTACAAGAAGGAGACGGAGGAGGGCTCTTGCTAAATGAAAAACATAAAATATTGAAGTAATAACTTTAATGAAGCGAGTAAAAGCAGGTGATCCAAGAGAGAGAGAGAGGGAGATTCTAATTCCAACAAAATTTCAGAAAGGCTATTTTATGAGGAAATTTATATTAATAAATAATGCATGAGAGCGTCCGCCCAGCTCAAGTAGCTACTAGGGACTAGACTGTTAGAGAAAGAGAGAGAGGGAGAAAGTAGAAAGTATAATAGGAACAACCACCTGCTCTTAAAATTTGGTCATGAATTGCACGACAAGTAGTGTACTAGTTTAGTGTATAAAGTGTGTGTTTGTTCGACGATGTGAAATCTTTTTATTATCACAAAAAAATAAAGAACAAAGTACAGGGTCCCACATAACCTCTTGCTCCCCCTCTACAGCCTAAACTACAAGCATCAGAAAAAATCCAAAATAGTAGCTTTGTAGAGCTTTCAATTCTACATCTAGCCCCCTACTTTCATTGACCCAGGTCACAGGGTGTTGACGTAATTAAATTTTCAAAAAAGGTCAAAACAATTTTGATTTTTTGTGAAAAAAATTGAAAAATGTTCTTCAAAAATTTTTTTGACAAAAGTAAAAACTAGATGTTGTAGCGCATTGAATTTTACGCCTACTTGAAAAGTTTCGAAGCATTTGGTCAGTTTGAAATTTCTAAAAATAAAATTTCAAAACTACCGAAAATCCAATCCAGGAAGGTGCAAATTCATTTTGGTGTTATTTTAGATTTTAATTTTTTTGATTTGCAAAACTAAGATGAAATTAGTTGAAATTGCACGAGTTGATCAAGAATTGAATGGGCTACAACGTAGAATCTCTTGTTTTTTTTTCCAAAAAATCTTTCATCAAAATTTTACACGTTTTTGAAAAAAATTGAGTTTTTTTTCAAAATTTTGGCACAGGATTCCAAGTTTTCAGTTTTTATTTTCCAAATTGACATGACTTGTGCAAAATTAAATGCTCTTTCAGATAGTTATCTTGAAAGTTAATCAAAACATTTGCTGTCTTCAAAAAAAAAAAATTTTTGAAAACTTCTTTTGTAAAAAAAACCACAAAAGTTTGAATTTTAGCGCTCAACTCTACACCCTTTGACCTGGGTCAATGAATTTAGGGGGGCTAGATGTAGAATTAAATTCTCTACAAAACTGTGTTTTTGGAATTTTTCTAGCATCTATAGTTTAGGCTGTAGGGGGGGAGCAAGAGGTTATGTGGGACCCTGTACAATCCCAGAAGGAGAGAGGCCAGGAAAAATAGTAGACATGAAGATATTAACTGTAAAAATCAAGGAAAACTATTGAAAAAAATGAGTCAGCATTTAACGCCACACACACACACACCAAAAGGCTTTCTCTCTCTCTCTTTCTTGACAATGGGAAAGAATTGTTTGTAGCACCTGCAATTCAGCGTCTCTCATGATGCGAGTCAGTTGAAAATGTATAGAGTTTTAGTTGATGCTTCATTGCATGAAGCAGAGCAACGCAATTCTATTTAGGCGGTTATGATGATGCCGGTGATGGGTTCTCATTAAAAGTAACGATAATGCTCAGCCTATATTATGCTCTTTGGAGACATACAACACACATAGTTTATTCATTCTACTAAGTTTCCCCCCTCTCTCTCTCTTATAATAATCGTAGTATACAGAGGGAATGACGGGGACGATGCATTATGTAGACAACATGGGTACGAATGTTTCACCCGCTACTGCCAACCCAACGGAAGGTATTCACAGCACGCACACACGACGGAGGCTGACGCTGAGACATGACCATTATTTACCTACCTACAACTCCTACCTACCGACACAATCAATGTTTCCCAGTCTCCCTCTATACATATTTATATACCCATGTCAAATATGCAGAGTAATATGAACCCCCCTCCTCCCCTCTCAAAAAAAATACATAGACTGAAAGTAGAAATACGCAAAACTACTTATGAGAAACCAAGAGAGTACAGTTGGACCACTTGAGCCCCAACTTAGTAACAACTTTCTTCTATTTTCTCTTTGATGGAAGACGGGGAGGCACAACAGAGAGAGAGACAAGAATGAACGAATGTTTTGTAAAGTCATAGAAAATGTGACTAATAAATATTCTTGTTGGCATTCATTTTACATTTTCTAGTAAATCATACCACCATTCTCAAAATTATCATCCCCTCCTCCCTTCCTTCTCACACCATCTCAACGACTTTCTCCATAGAGAAGAGAAAAGTCCAAGTTTTCTTATCAAGCCTTGTTTATAAAAAAGAGAAGGGAGAAAGCTGTTGGGCTAGTTATAATTTTTTGTAGCAAAGTAATATAAATTCTGTACCATTCCTTCATGTATGAGTATCATCAAGATTTAAGGAACTAAAAATCTTCAACTTGTTCATCATTGTCCATTGAAGTTGGGTGTCTAATCTTGTAAAAAATAAAGTAGAGAGACTTGAGTGGATACATTTTTTCACATTTTTAGATGAAAATGGGGGAAGAGTAAAAAAAAAGTCTCACATAGAGAACATTAATCCCCAACACTTTAGGATTTGTGTGATCCTGCGGTCAAATTTACCATTTGCAAAACCTTATGGATCAGTCAATAAAACAAACGTTATCTTGGAATAGAAACCTTGTCTAATAACACATTTAGTCTCCAGGTGCACGTCTCAACAGTGTATCATGGTCCCATTAGCTCACATTAGGATTCTCCCCTCCAAAGAGTTTAAAAGTACCAGTTCGAGTTTTTGGAGAAACGTGGAGCCATGGAATGGACGGGAGTGGGCATGAGGTATAAAAGAGAGAGTTTAAAAGAGGATGATAGCATTCGAAGTATTTTTAAAGCTTCATATTTTCCCCAGTTAAATGAGGGGAAGAGTCCAACAAAATCTACTGATAGATTCTTCAATACTAACGATGATTTCGTAGCGAGCATGCTTAGAAAGATAATCAGTGGTGAAAATCTACTACTTGTTCTTCTTCTTCTTTTTCCATTTGGGAAATTGCCTCACTCCATTACTTGAGTATTATAAGTAATTGATTTTTTTCCCCTTTACTTTCTCTCATTTCCCAAAATATTCAAATCAAACGTCTCTGTTTCATTTTCATAGGAAATTTAGTCAACATCTCATTAAGAGAGAGAGGTCCCAATTTTCCTCCTCGTTCATACTCATACTCGTATATATATATATGTATAAAATGTTTTATGTTCATGAACATAAAATGAATATCACATGGATGAAAACTGAATGGTCTTTACGTGCCATAATGTAGTTAGCAAAATTATCTATTAACTTCTAACTATTAACTTCTTTAGATGACGTAAGCATATTGTAATCATATATATAAAGGGGACTCTGGAGACTTGTACTTGTCAAATAACATTAATTTAAATGCTATGGAAAAGACACAATCGGAGGGGGGAGGGGGTGTACAATATTATACTGTCAACACTTTCTCTCCCCCCACCCTTTCTCCTCTCCCCCAGTTATGCTTTCTTATGATTCAACATAATTTATATCTGTACTACATATAACATTTGAACAATATCCTTAATAGCTATGAGTAACATTAGTAGCCTGTAACCTATTACATAGAGAGAGAGAGAGTGAAAGTAGTTGGGAGAAAGCTCTGAATTTACTTTTTAGGTACTTGGGATTTTAACATTGGGTGGAAGGGATGGGGAGGGAGGCGTAAAGTAGTACAGTGGAAAAGTTGCTACTAGTTTATTAGCAATTCAGGATATGTCTCAGGATATGTACATTCATTTGATCAAGAGTTGAACGCGTTATGCATTTCTAATGATGTTCGACTAAAACCTCTTTCCGCTCCTCTTAATGCTCCCCTCAATGGAGAATGCAAGAGTAAAAACTCTGTAATAAATACCAAGTTCGCTGAAATACAACTCTGCATCACAACCACCATCATCTATACCCGCCCGCCCGCACCATCATCATACGAATCTATCCCCATTTTACTTTCCCTATCATACACACACACAATTTTTTGTAAGCGTTCAATGGAACGTCATGTACAATTCACAGCACAATGTATTCTATATATATATATATATATATATTTGAGAGAAAGTCTTGGAGAAAAAACGATAGGGCACGACATTACCGAGGCAACGCCGTAAACAAAGGTGCCCTCACTGACTTTCTCTTTTTTTTGCTCTAAACCTCTCATACATGTATGTATATATATATATATATATAGATGTCATCCTGCTCCAACTTTATCAGATCATATTATATGGACTATATATAGACTGCCACCACCTCTTACAGATGAATTCATGGACGTTTAGCCATTTGATATTATATAGATATACAGAAATAGAGAACAGGTTGAAAGTCTCCACTTTCGAGAGAGAGAGAAAGTCGACGTCGGCAAAAACGAGCCAGGCTTTCTCCTAGAAACAAGCCATTAACTTAGGTTCCATGTGTTCACATTCACAACGAATTGCGACAGCGTCAGAGCCACCAACTCTTTCTCCACTCTCTCTCTATGGCAATGTAATGTAGACAGTATAGATATTTAGAAAATACTTGGAGAGAGAAAAGAGGAGAATATAACATTAAAAAACAGTTCTCACTTTTCCCCACCATCCTCTACTTTCACCAACTGGAGTTGAGACTTTTATTTTATATATATATTTCTCTCTCTCTCTTTTTAAATCAACTCCCCTTTCCTCTCATTACCCACCAAGATGGACTCAATTTTCTTTCCTTGATTTTTATTACGCTCCACCTGACTCTCACTTAAATAATATTACGAGAAAGGATAAACATACGGCACCACACAAACTCACCCGTCATAGTCACATGTAGAACAAATTCCCAAAAATAGACCTTCACATCCACTCTTTTCAGCTGGAGAGAAAATAGACAGCACGAAAAGTGGAGACAGAGAGAGAGAAAAAAAATCACAAGTTTTTGTTCAATAAAAAATAAAAACAAAAGTCTATTCAGTTGAGTTCCTTCCTTTGCAAACCATGAGAAAGCTCAACAGTTGTTAGCCAACATTACTCAGTCAAACGAATATCTTCATATGTTACGCAGAAAAGCAAAGACTTTCTCCGTACTGACAGTTCACGTCAAATCCTCTTCTTTATAGTCTCGATTTTGTTGAGAATTGTGGAAAAGTTTGTATAGAATGGGAATAGAATAAAAAAAAAATTTTTTTTTGCCACTAAAAAAAATATGAAGAGTATTATGGAAGATTACGTGGAATGAGACCAAGTTGACACAGACACACACACACGAGTAGTTTCAAGATGACAACGGGGACAAGAGTGAAAAGTAGGGAGTGAAATAGTGGGTTTTATGGATGACTTTATTCCATACACATACACTCATCACCTCGGAAAGATCATCGTCCTCCTGATCATGCTCAAGATTGAATTAAATTGGATTAAAACTCTATCTCTTTGGTATTTAGAAAGGATAAAATAACCTGCACAAAATGTAATTTCTACCCAAAACCCAACCCTTGACAACAATCACAGTGTTCTCGCACGACGTAATTTGTCCTGAGCATGTAAACAGAACAAGAACTCATCTAACATGATGAGCCAGTTGAACACAACCTAAATAAAACGGAGGTAGGAGTGGAGAGAGAGAGAGAGAGAGAGAAAGTGTAGACAAAATTGGGCTATAACAAGAAACTTTCTATAGCCATCTATATCCCCTACATGCTACATTCTACATAAACATATGAGATGGCATTTCCCTTCATCACAATCAGAAACAGTCAACGCGTGGAAATGAAATGCTGAGCTCATCGTCTAAAGTGTGTAGTCTGACTATGCAATGCCCACACATACACAAACAGTTTGGAGAAAGCCAAATGTACCACTCTCTCTCTCTCTATGTGTGTGTGTGCTTTCACTAAAACCGTTTTCAATTTGTTCCTCATAATTACAACAAGAGTAAAGATATAAAATGGTTTTTAGTGGAATTTGTTGGTTGTAGACCATGGGCTACATGTACTGGTTATATGTATATTACTTTGTGTGTTTTTCATGTAGTACCAGAATTTAAGACTTGAATGTATGATGCCTCAAACCATTTTCACTAGAATTTACGATATTCTCTCTGTCCCACACAAAAACTTGGCTTTTAACTGGAAGGCACATTCTCTATACCCCTTCCTTTACTTGTAAACTGGGCAGACTGAGTAATTTCAAATTATTTTCATGGTAAAAGGGAGAGAAAGCATCATCCTGATTATCAGGGAGAGGCAGCAAGACCAAAAATAATTATTACTCCACACGCATCATTATTATGTGCTTATTCCACACTGAAGAAAAAAAAGACCAAAGAATGGGGAGGATTTTTATTTTTTGATGTTTTAAAAAATATTATTAACTAAATTTTGTATAAAAATCTGTACAAAAATAAGTAATATGAGAGAAAAAACAATCTTGACATTTTGTCGAGTAATTTTTTAAACAAGGCAGCCTTCAAATATAAATAAAGAATATGAAGAGAGAAAGGGGGGGGGGGTAGAACAGGAGCAGCATAATTTTTATGACAAGAATTTATGACGCAAAGAAAGCTGAGTATACATATTATGCGGATTTCTACATTTTTTAAAGAAAAAAAAATAACCACAGTAAATGCACTACTGCAACTTTATTACATGCTTTGTAGTTCATTCTATGTACATGTATAAAATAATATGTAGAGAGAGAGAGAGAGAGAGAAAAAGTAAATCCAACAGATTCCATTTTTGGACCCAAAAAAGAATAACTGAGAGAGAGGTAGAACTGTTATAATAACTTAAAATACTACACAATAGAAAATGAAATGGTGGGCACGAATGAAGAGTTGGTGAAAGACAAGGGAATGGGATTACACTGAACATGCACGACTGGTCCATGAGACTACTCAACGCTAATCAAAATCATGACTCTGTCACAAGCACACAAACAAATGTACATTCCTAAACGAGACCATTTGAACATTTTCATTTTGGCATGCATTCCACTCATCCAGTAGTTACTACAGACTATGCCTTGAATTCCTCTCTCTCTCTCTTCTATTCTAGTCTATTCATCCTCCTCCTTTCTTTCTACATAACTACACAATGTATACAATAGTCCAAGGGAAAATCAGCTTTCACCCAGTCCACTCCCCCCAGTCCCTTTTATTCATATTCATTGCCACGTCTCCCTCATCCATCAAGCTCACCTTCAAGAGTGCCCATGTTGTTTGAACCAAATTTAAAATTACAATTCACACACCAACAACAACAACACAAAACCAACACACAATCATTCTCATCCAATCGATTGTCTCCCCTCTCTTTTCTTCTTTGTGTTTATATATAAAAAAGAAGATACTTTCAATTTTTTTTTTGATGGTTCTCTTTACAACTCTTTGAATAACATTCTCTAGTTTTTTTTGGTAATATGAGAAAGTATAAGTTTTTGGACGTGCTTTATAGCATTATGATATGACAATACATAGGAAAATAACTACATTTTACAAATACATTAACAATTTTTTACAGTCTATTGTACAGTACAAGGTACTACATAATATAACAAATAGAGTTGAAAATTAAAAGAGAAAGTTTATTAATTTTTTTATGTACCTTTTCATCATAAAATCCATAGTCATCTTCAGTTCTATTTTGTCCCAAAAGTCGATCTGTCTCTTGATCTGTGTCAGCATCTAAAAATAAAGAGAAGATGATAATGAACATTTTTTTTTAAAAAAAAATCATGATTGTAAAATTAGACTTTTACTTAAATATTTTAAAAGACTTTCTCTCTCAATGGATGCGTGTCAATTAGAAGGAATGTACTAGAGTGATTTAAAATTTATAGATTTTTTTTTTTGCATTTGGTTTAAAAAAAGAAATCTGTGTTAATTTTACTTTCCCCACTTTCCCTCTCTGTAGTTATATACAGTATGTAATATTGTATAGGTGAAAGGAGATAAAGAGAGGAAAGTAAGGTGGATTTGCATTAGTCTTGATACTTAATGCATGTGTTTATTATGCAGGAGATGAAATCAAGCTCAAGCTTTCACCCTTCAATTCACTCTATCACGTTTCGTTTCACTTCTTTCTCTAGGGATACAAAAAAAAGAGAAAGTACCCCTACAATTACATTCACTATACCACAAGAACAAAGCTAACTTTCTCTCTCTTTTTTTATCTAAATATGTAGTTAGTGGTAAAATTGGCAATGGCTTATGTTTATGTAAAATGAAGACTAGTTTTTTTTGCACAAATTTTTTTTGCCAATATGAAAAAAGTCTTGAGTTGCCATAAAAAATATGAAATTGCCAATATGTATCTGTACTAAAAATTTAAGATTTGTAGCTGTAGCTGTACCGACCACCACACATATATAAACACACACATAAGCACTACAAAAAAAATTTTCTCTCCTTCTGTAACTCATCTTCCATACCAATTCACAATTTTGAAAAGCCCACGCCAGAGTTTATTCAACCATAACCCTAACTATACATTGAAGAGTTGATCATGACAAAAGAGAAAAAAAAAAGTTGAATGTTGGATACTAAAATACTTTACTATTATTTTGTATACCCCTTGACTTTTTTTCAACTTTTGTTAGTTTGAAATAAATTCAAGTTTAATACATTTAAGAAAAAAAAAGTATATATTTTTTTTGGTTAAAAAAAGAACAAGTCTGATCCATGTCTGGATTTAATGTTTGATACTGAGGAGAGCATCCGTGAAGAAAAGAAAAAGTTGATGAATGCTCAAAAAAAAATGTTTGGAGGGGAAAAAAAGAAGAGAAAGAAGATCAACATTCAAACTTTTTTTAAAACTCAACAATATCTGTTGATACAACACAAGAGCAAGAGCATGAGCATTTAACAAGGATACATAGAAAGAGTACCCACTACAAAAAATAAATTTTCCCCAGATGCTTCCCTTCTCTTGTAAGTCATCTCGTCATACAGAATAATATTATGGGAGGTAGCTCATACCATTCAGACTGGAGTTTAAAGAGAAAAAAAACGTTCAACTTTTTTTTTACACTACAGATTCAGATATGACTGACTCCCTTGTACAGACATTTTGTGTAGAGTCTAGCGTCAAAGTCAGAGTTTGAAAAAAAAAGTTTAGGGTAAAGTTTCTCGATTACAGCAACACTTTCTTAAAAAAAGCATATCAATCTCAGTGATTTTCCATGTAGATACAGTTGAGGAAACATTTGCTTATCATTTAAGATTCAATTTCTCTTTTTTTAAAAAAAAATCTGCCTATACACAACAAGTTTGATTTTATTCCCAAACAAGGAAAACATAAATCACCTTCATATCCTATCACCTGTACTGATCTTCCCAAAAGAGAAAGCATCTCTCTCTGAACGAATGTTCGGAATAACTAAAGAAAAAAAGTTATGATGATTACAATAATATTTCTTTTATGTTGATAAAAATTGAAATAAGCAACATTAGTTTACTTTTTTTATGTAAAATATTATACAAATGTATAAAAATAAATAAATCTAAATCAAACAAACAAAAAATAAACTTTATACTTACTCTATTACAAAAAGAGAAAGTGAGAGAGAAATAAAAGATTTGGCAACGGATTCTTTTTCCTCTTCATTCTTTTATATTTACGTACACACATCTATCTGTACATTTGTATATCTCTAAGTAGACACAGGACTACATTTATATCTTCTTTTTTACAAAGTAGAATTGGCATGGTACAAAAAATAATATGTACTAGAACTAGAGTTAGAGAAAGTCTAGAGAGAAAGTAGGGATCATATAATGAAAACTGTATTGTACATCTATCTGTTGCATCCCCCCCTTATAATTCATGTCACCTTCTCAAACGAGGAATAGAATACGATAATAAAAAACATGTTTAGCACCTACGCAGCACCAAGTCCCCTTCTGGTTAAGCTAAAGCGCATTCGTGACGAGAGAGAGAGAGAGAGAGAGGGAGATACTCTTGAAGCTTGCATGTACTATAAAAGAGAAAGTGAGAATTATATCCACACACAAAAAACTATATCCTAGTACACATCAGCGGGCGCTGGGGAAACAAATAGGAGTTTCATGAGATGGAAACAAGTCGAGACTCTAAGATCGGACGTGGTAATATATATATATATAGTATAAAATAGAGCTTAAGGTATATAGTGAGAAGGGAAAAAAAATGGGGATTGCATTTTAGGGTAGCATACGAGTACAACTAGAACTAGACATTGAGCGTCGACCAAGAGGAGAAGCAGAAGAAAAAAAAATGAATTCTTTCCTCCCAGCCTAACTTTCCCCCTCAATTTGAACACAAAAGAAATACTTTTTTTTATTTCCCTTCTCTTTGGTTTTTTTCTCTCTCATTCCTAGCCAACAGGAGAAACCAACACCTATTACATTATATACCCTACCTCCCTCCCCACTTTCACTCCCATATTCTGTAACAAACAAATATTAACGCAATGGCTACCACATGACCTCCTTATTCCCCTGTAAAATCAACAGACCTTTTGTTTTTTACATGCTTCCTCACACTTTTTTAGCCTTAAAAAATTGAATTTTTTTTTCATATCTTCCTTCAGGTTTCCTTTAGGCTCACACACACAAAAAAAAAGTTGGTGAAAGGAATAAGAAAACTACACAAGTTTTTACATGTCAATGATGGATCTGTTCATGAGAATAAAAAGAGGATTCTTAGGAAGATAAAAATTGGCAATAAGTCGACACTGGTGTTAACGTTTTGTATAAAATATATTTTTTTTGCAAAAAAAAGATGACCTTGACACGTGGCCACTCATCTTTCCTTTTTTTGTATTTATTGAGTCAGTTTCTATTAGTTGAGTAGACTTTTAAAAACAAATCTTTTTTTTTATTTCAGGTAGGAAAGATAGAACAAAAAAAGGAAGAGAAAGTAGTGAAAGATGAGATTAAATGCAGCGATGCATGAAAATAGTATAAATTCCATTTTTCTTTCATTTGAAAGGAGGCCATTAGTTTCCATTTAGCTCATTTCAACTTTTATCCATGAATTCAGAAAGAAGTGTAACGCCAACGTCTAAATGGCATATCCCCCCACATGTACAGACATAAGAGTCAGATCAAGTTTAGAGATGCTTATTCTTGTATGTGTTAGACTCTAAAATCAAGTTTGGAAAAAGAGTTGCTAAATGATTTTGCCAAATGTAGCTAAAAAAAGTTATAACTTGTGTGGAGAGAGAGAGAGAGGGAGATATGTATGGAGAAAGTGTGAGAGGGGAAAGTGGGATGGTTGATGAAATGCTCATTTACTCTTCTCTCCAATATTGTAATGATACCACTAGATTTTACAGCGTCCCTCTGAACTGTCGTGTCATGTCAGCAACTCATCTTAGCCCTCTTTTTCCCCTCTCAAATTATCCAATTTTCTATTCATACAGCCGTGAGAGAGAAATTATTCACGGGTGTGGGCTGTAAGTTCCTCTCATGATATATGTCTATTCCCGCTTTCTCTTCTATAATGTGTAAATGTATAATATGGATGAGACTCAAACATTAATCAAAAGTGTAGTAGTCATGCGATTTTATAATAATAATATTAAGAAGAAGAACTCTCTCTCTCTCTATAATAACACATTGAATCAACTTGAGCATTAATCTTAATTAAACTGCACTTAAAACTTTAGAGGCCACAAACTGATTTATTGGAATGGTTCGTTAAGTGACTATGGCAAACATTTTTGATTTTAACGTCAGTCCCCCCCCCCCCTCCTTTCTCTCTCTCTCAAACTCATCATCAGCCATATGCTGTCTAAAAATTATAAGGTGGCATGTGAGTTGACAAATTATTCAAAGAATTTTTTTACCCAAATTTCCACCTTTAATTGTGATTGACATGATTAATTTAAAAAAGGGGGGAAAGACCTGGAGAAAGAAGAAGAGGGGCAAAAGAGGGGGGTGGGGGGGTTTAGATAAATTTTAAAATTTGAAAAGAGACAAGACTAAAATAATATTGTTAGTAAATTAGA